>DWQX01003594.1:0-17326 GCA_018245475.1 Pharmacophagus antenor
GTTTCGATAAAGCTGTAATAGTCGTCTAAGACTAACAGCGCTAACTTCACCGAATCCAGCAGCAGCAGCAGCAGCAGATATTTCCAAATAACAACGTTGTTAATTATAAACATTTTTTATGCTCATAGGAAATAATGTGATAATTTTATGCTTGTGAATTTAAGCATGTAAAAGAAATTTTCAAAAATGATAGCAGTTTAAACCATAAATAAGTATCAGTACGTTATATAAATTGTAGTGTCATAGGTAGTGACGCAACTGCTCTATCTTTCAATATACATTTATTCCTTACAGGCCACCAAAAGAAATAGAATTAACTCCCCATGAAAAGGAACTTGCTAGAAAACTCATTGGTAGATTTCGACGAGCAAGAAGAAATAAATACACTGACTTTACTATTCTTGGTGTAGAGAGTAACATCACTAGTACAACTTTGTTTACAAGTATTCCTATAATTACTTAACTACATTTGCAAATATTTTTTCATATCCATAATGCATTACTACATTAAGACTAAACTAACATTAAGTGTTTGTAAACCTTATCGAAGTGTTAATAGACATTCCGTTAAACATTTTAAAAGATAACATTAAATACTTTAATTCTCGTTATTTCCGACCAAAAATAATAAAGAAATGCAGAAAATTTTGTTGTACTTTAAATTGATTAAATAAACAATTAAAAACACAAAAAAGACAACTAAAAAACGAATTAAACTATTACATCAGTGTAAAATATTTGATTACCACATTCTTTTGTTTAATAAACGTGTAATCCTTTGTTTCTAAATCAGAATTTAACCACAAAAGTTTGATTAATTTAGAAATTACAAGAAATTTATGCTTATTTATATGTATCCAATAAATTATTTATACACAAAATACACTTTTTTATTTGTACAGTGCATTATTTTGTTAAGTTCTACAATACAAAACTCTTATTGGTTTTTTTCTTTTAATGACTCTCGCTTACCTATATATTTACAATAAAAAAATTACTACGTTTTGAACACATGAGGTCGTGTCACTTTATTCGTTAATCTTTCAATCTTCCCAACTGCTTTGGTATCACGCTCCGTTATACGGTGCAGATTTTGTGTGAAGAGACCACTAAATGCTTCATAAAGGAAATTTGAATTGTTCGTATCGTTACCTTAGAACAGAAGAAAGTATATTATACTTTATTAACATTCCAGTATTATAATTGTTCATGAAATACTTAATTTTTATAATTAATAAGTTATTTAATTAATTTTATTCATTGCTTTCTCGTCTATTACTAAGAAATTACAAATGATTTTTAAAGAAAATTGTACAATTAGTTTTTATTGATATCTATTTTTTAACCATAAATTATATTATTAAAAATTAAATTACCGTTTTATTTACTTATTAAATGCAGCGTAGTAGTAGAAATCACGATAACTCGTCCGGTACGCCGAGTAGAACTGGATAGAAACTAGATTTCGTCTTCGAGGTGCAATAATTTACCACTTGCCTTGTAATAAGGATATCCTGGGTTCGATTCCGGAGCCTCGGAAGTAGCAGATGTGGTGTGGTCAATAGTAGTACTGTGTTCTTTAAACCCGCGACCAAGCTTCACTACGACCTCATCGTTTCTTAACAACACGTTAAATTTAGGGCATAATTGGGAAAAAAAAACACATTTTATTAAATATTTGATACTTAATGTTTAAAAAATTATGAAAATGAGAACACGAAAACATATCAAAATTTTGTAATATTTATTATGATTATATTGCTTACCCAATTTCCCTGCCACGTAATTGACGTAACAATAATGAAAACCAATACCTATTCCAGTCAATAACACCAAAATTACAGTACATGTAAGACAACAAATAAGCAAAGCACATATTGTCCATAAAGATATTCTGAAAAATGTTGACAAAATACAATGATATTTATTAATGTTTACGCAATCAGCATCGAACTCAAGGCATTAATAATTAATTTTCTATTTTCAAGACATCTTTTTTTTTTAATTACACTTAGAACGTTTTAATAAAAAAGAAAACTCAATTGCATAATTACTTTGTGAACATAAAACAAAATAATTCCTAATATTTTTGTAATAGTAACAAAAGTAGAACTAAATCGGAAATGTGTAGATATGGTCAGGCGCATGTACTCTCTATTCCGTATACAAATATATTTATTATTTTTGAGTGCCCCGTGCAGTGCAGTACATTCTGGTGCAACATTAAATACCAAGTATTTATTAACGTCTCCCGAAAACCAACATATACAAATGATTGACAAATGAGCATATGTCTTACTAAAAATATAAAGAACTACAAAGCGGAATATTCAATTTTCATGCAGAAAACAAAGTTATCCTTATTAATTGTCATATTGGGGCGAAAACTTTATAATTTTGCATTTATAAATTACCTTTCTATTGCGTCTAAAACAACTGAAACAAAAGAACCTAATGAACATATTATACACCCCATTTTGATCAGAGTACTGAACTAAAAAACTTCAAATACTATTAGAACCAACAAATTATTATTTCATTACATTTTGATTTACCAAAATTTTAAAGACCCAAACATCATGAAAAAGTCATCAGTCATTTCTTCAAACGGGATGTAAAGGTTTTTTTTTTAATTAGTTATAAAAAGTGTTATGAACAAATTACTAAAATATGCTATTTTAATAATTAATTTTGAAATACATTATAAATAAATTAATATTATAAAAACCGTACATCATTAATTTTATAATTAATATTATAAAATTAATGATGTACGGTTATCGCACGAATTAAATGTTATTTTTTCGTGATAATGAGTGTTACAGACAATTTAATAATAATTTAAATTGGATAATATATGATCACCAGACTATAAAACACAAAATCCAATTCCAATTATTATTAATTCGATTTGTACCTTTATTAGGTATAGAAAACATCGCAACCTATATTTTCCCGTGCAGAACATGTCTTACAAAAAAAAATCAAAAAAAAGGTAGTAACCTAAAATATAGAACAATGAAGACGTGGCTTCGGCCTTTAAAACTACGAAAATTCTCCAATTATTACCAAGAACAAGACTTGGCTGTATGGACTAAAGTCCTTTGCCTTTTCATTAGGGATAAATTAATATCATCATCATGTAATAATTGACTTTGTTAACTTATCTGCTACACTATGGCAGATGAAAACATTTCAGAAAGGAAGCAAGAAAGTAAAAACACAAAACGTTTTCCTAATAAAAACTATGCTATTAAAAAACGACTTCCAGTTCGACCCGTAGACGGATCTAATGTAATATTCGTCACTAAAAAAACGAACTTTAAGGTACGATTATATTAATCTCAAGATTAATTTCTTGGCGTACCAACACACATTACAAAAAGTTGCTTAATGTAATATTTCCAGGCACAATTAGATAAATGCAGCGATCTATTATCAAAGGGCGAAAAAGAAATAATTTTACATGGTTTAGGAGCTGCTATACAAAGGTGTTGTAACCTAGCATTGCAATTAGAAACACTATTTTCTGGTACTTGCCAAATAGAAGTGAATACCGGTACAGTAGACCTCATTGGTAAGATATATTAGAAACACCATTTTAATTTCTAATATTTTAGACTTGAAATTAATTTTTTCTTATATTTATCTTTGAATTCAGATGACCTGGAGCCACTGATGGATGATCTAGACTTTGATACTCAAATTCGACACTCATCTTCTATTCACATCCGAATATTTAGAAGTGCAATGCTTGGTTCCAATCAATAACCATGTTCTTCACACTTAAGGAGATTGTACAGTGGATTGGATTAACAGTGTTTGAAATATGGATAAACCTGATAACTTTAACTATATTCTCTGCTCTTTTAGCTATGAAGATTGATGGTGTAGTAAACAGTGCCTGGTGGACAATCTTTGCCCCACTATTTGTGAGTGATGCAATGAATGCTTATTTTTGTTGTATTGTTTGTATACGTATGAATTTTGAAAGTTCATATAGGGCATCATTGTATAGAGCATCATGGAGTGGTATTTTTTTAGGTTTAACATTTGTATTTAAATTTTTACTATGTAGAAAATTACAAGGTGATTCAGCAATAGAATATAGTGAAGTGTTTGCACCTTTGTTTATATTACTACAATTAATAGCTGTAAGAGCTTGTCAGTTACACCAATAAAACAGTTCATGTACATTTTTTATTTAATTATTATTAATATGAACTTATGAAATTAGTGTTATTTATTAACTTTTATAATTTTAACTAAGTATAATTAAATTTATTTGCTAAACATATTGACTTAAAATTATTTGTGAAATATACTGAAGAATCCACCTCTATTTTTCTTTCCTTCATTGTTAAAATTAAAATTGAAATTGCCTTTTTCATTTTGGGTACTAGTAGATAGGTTGCAATCAGCTGCTGACCATCCAAAAAATGTAGATGTTTTACGTATCCCTTAAATAAAGTATGATAATTTATCGATACTAAAGTATTACATAAGTTTTTTTATATCAAAAACTTTTAATGAATAAAATGCTCATTTTTAACTTTTATGTACCTGAAATAAAGTTTGGAACTTCTAGACAATTACTCTGAATATTATTATTTGTGATTTCTACTGGAACATCAGCTTTTGGTGATAGCAAAACACTGGAATCTAAAATTTAATAAAATTTAGTGCAAGTCCCTAATTCTGAACTGGTTATTTCTATTGGTAAAATAAAATACCAATGCAATGAGGAAAATCTCCATCTTCAAATCCAGCAGTACTGTCAGACAAATTCAATGAATCTTTTATTCCATGTGATGTAGGTTTGAATATATATCCAGTAGTTGGTACTTCCATTTTATATATGTCTTGATTGTTCTTAAATGTTACGTAACTAACATTAATATATATTTTACTTATACATGCAGTTACTTAAATTTACATAGAAATTACCTTCACAGTAGAAACTGATTTTCCTATGGAAACACTAATATCATTATTTTCTTGCAGTTTTCCTTGTGTTTGTCCTTGTTCTTCTATTTTTTCGACCTTATCATTTTTGTCGACACTTTCAGGATCAAAAAATTTTGACGTTATCACTTTATCTTCAAGCTTCTAAAATGCCAACATGTATAAGTATTTAACACTACTATAAATGTAGCAACAATAAGTCCTTTTTACCTTTTGTAAAACAGAATGCCTAGCATAAACAAATTGCGGTGATAAATCTAAGTTGTGTTCTTTTAATATTTTATCTTTTAATTTACTATAATCTTCATCATTAAATGAACTAGAGTCTAGGCTGTTTGTGGTATCATTAATTTTACCATTTTCAAGCATTATGTTATTGCTCTGCTCATTTTCAACTTCAACATGTTCAAAAGTTTCAATTGATTCCCCAAAAGTAACTTTTTTCTTTTCCTGTGAATTCTGAGAATGTTTCTTTAATTATGATAAAATAATATTTAATGGTAAATTATTAAAAGAATGAAAAGAAAATATATGATAGAACACTAATTTAGCCATAGCAAATACTAAATTTTAAATTTATTTTTCTAAAATTACTTTTTTTTCATCTATAAACTGTGTAGGTGGCAACAGAATTTCCTTTTCAGTATTATGACCATTTTTTGTACTTTTCTTTTCTAAAGACTCTTGTACCTGGAACAGTGATTACTTTCTTAACTCATGTTTATGAATAGTTTTTGGCATATGCAGATTTTTGTTTACCTCATTTTCAGATAGGACATCAACTTTCTTTACTTCGGATGTTATAAAATCGACTTTTTTAAGATGTAAAGGATTTAGTTTTGAAATTATTTCAAGAGATTGATTTTTTTGAAGTTCAACATCATTTAAAATATGGATCAGTTTTTTTGTAGAATAGTTTTTATTTTTTTCCCGGTTAAATGATACACCCATATCATTAAAGCAAATTGAAGAATGTTCATCTTTTGTGCCATATTTTATAAGTTTTGGTTTAGTTGCATCTGTTATTACAGTGTTGCGTTTTTCATTACACACATCAAGTTTTTTAATCTAAATAAATAATACTCTATTTAAAAACATGTATCATTAATCAAACATAAATTAAATAGTATTATTTTATTACCTGTTCTAAGTTTACGCTCAGAATATCTAAATCTACATCAAGAAGATGAAGTTTTGGCATCTAAAAATAATAAAAAATTTATAGTTTTGTGATAAAATGGAAGAAAGCAAATTTATATATTAATTAGTTGTATGAACAAACCAAAATTTCATCACTTTTCTTTTTATCTTCATCTTCATTTTTTTCTTCAGGTTTAATTTTATATTCAGAATCCTGTATATATTCATTATTTTGTAATTCCACATTTGTTTTGAATTTATATAACTGAATCTTTGAAACCGCATGCTTTTCAACTGTGCCTTTTTTTGTTAATTCTTTAACTGTATTAATTGTAACATATATAATTTTTATAGTTTTTGGACGATCACTTATCAAGAATTTTGCAAGATCTATGACTCTCTTTTTGTCAATGCTGATTATGGTATTTTTTTTGTAATTTATATCATCCATAAGCTTTAGAGATTGCTCCTGGAGATCTCTTAAATTTGCTTCAATCAAGTGACTTTTTTTTTTACCTTGCAAATATTTTTGAACAAAAGGTATACTTTCATATCGGCTTTTGCTTGATTGCCAAAGCTTCTCATATTTCTTTTCGCCTAATTCGATTCTTCTCAAAATTTCAGTTTTCTGCTCTTTTGTTAACAACAATTCTTTCCTTAATTCTGTATTACCTGACTTAATGGTATTAAAAGCAGCAATTAAGCTAAAATTAATAAAGTGAGCAAATTACAATTCCGAATGTATTATGGGTATGATAATAATGATAAATACAAGTAGTGTTAAATCATAATAAAGATACTCATAATAAACAATATGTTTTCTAATTTAACTTCAGCAAAAAAAGTAAAAAAAATGTGAACTTATGAAAAGGCAAGTACAGTGTGTTTAAATTGTCTTATAATCTTTCTTTTCATTAAAGGCTATGCCTCACAATGACATTGCAACTGCAGGAGATACTCAATGGTTCAAATGGTTTGAACTTAAAAATCTTGAAAAGTGACTAGAGGGGAAACGAGTAAACTATTAATAAGCTAATGCTTTTTTCACCAAAGAAAATAAGGGCCTTAAATTCTTGCCGAAATGGTGAATAAACCATTAGAAAAAAAAGGTTTAATGCTAATTTTAAATTTCCATAAGAAGCAATTCTTTAGATATGATATTAATTTGTTTTAAAATTTTTTGAAGAGTTTGATCACGAATCATGACGACGCCTTTCTTAAATTTTTTTCACGCCATTTAGATATAGGGAATAGTTTATACTCACATATTTATTTCTTGTTCAGCCGACTTGATTTCGGATTCCAGCTTTACATTACCAATACTGATAATGTTACATATTTCTTTTTGTTGTGTTGTTTGGTTTCTTAATTCATTAATTAAGAATGATTGTGCTAAAATTAAATTAAAAATGCTTGGTAATAGATATTTTTATCACGAAATTTTTAAATTAGTTTTTACCGTACTATTAATTAATTGTTTTCCCAACTTTACCAAACATTGAGAGTTCTAACCCATTAAAAAATATTATATAAACAAAATAGCCATTAAACACATTCTATAAAGGCAGCACATGATAGAGTAGATTGACAGTATTATTAAATATATATCCTCAGCTTAATAATAAGTCCTAAAAAATATGTAATCAAGTTAGTATTCCTTCAATAGCTTATATATTTTATATACGTACACCTAAAATTGAGTAAACGTATAGTTTCAGCTCAACTTTAAATTACACGCTTTAAAAAATGGGTTTTAATATCACTCGTACATGATACGTATTGTAATTATTTTACCTTTAATGCATTGATTTGAAAATATAGTTTTTATTTTAGTTGTATCTGCTTCTGTAAGTATTTTTTCTAAAGCTTGAATAGCATTTAATTCAGCCATTTTTCGATATATATCTATGCACGAAGTTTGGAGTTAAAAACGGCGGGAAACTTTTTTTTTTACTAGTATATAGCCAGGTACTGATGTTATTTAGAAAATACAACACAGGAAACAAATAAAAAAAATAATTCTATGTTTTTAACAAAAACATATATAGTCTTAGTTTTAAATAAAAATCATGAATTTTTCTAGAATCTCTTCGAATTATATGGGAAAGTATTTAGAATACGAACATTGTCGACAAACACTTTTAGTCCTTATCACACAGGAAAAAAGGCAAGGACTTTAGTATTGCAATTTCTAACCTACTAAAACTATTTTTATTGATTAATAATAAACCATTATTAACAATGTGTAACGGTAAAAGTAGTAAATTTATGAATAATAATATGGAAATGATAATAAATATACTTGTAGGACATATCTAAATTTAAGAAGTTGTTATTATATGCAGTCAAAAATAAAACAATGTTTTCAATACCTAAAATTTATTTAACAAAATAGTGTCATACAGTTATTTAAAATAACAAACATAAATGATAATTTGCAGTACAACCTAGCATCCTAATTAAACCAGGTACTTTTCATAATTTAAACCCCACAATTAAACAATAAAGTAAAATAAAATAACGGACATGAATGCAGCACAAAGGAATGTTGGCTAACATTGGTGATTAATCACAAATTTAATTATTTGCTACAATCTTCGTACTGATCTCTATCCTTTTATTTTGCACTATGCAAGTATATGTTATATGCTCTGACAGTATAGTTAATAATAAGCACCCAAATTACAAATTCCAAAGTGTTTAAATGTTTTCACAATAATCTATTCCCTTTTAGACAACTATACTCATAATACTGTTAACCAATTTTATTTTAATTAAAATATATAGTTGCAAAGCCAACTAAACAATACCATAAACATTCTTGTAATATGGACATACATAGAACTATTTACATTTGTTCACACACAATGATCTGTTAAGACAGTACTCCAATAACATTCTATTAATTAAAAATAAATCCATGTAGAAAATCCAATCTAAATTCTAAAATTACTTTGGCTTCATTGACTGGGCTCTAAACAAGTGACGAAGGTTACAATTTTTAGATACAAATGAAGTGATTACAAAAATGTTAAATTGTAATTAAATGCAAAACGAGATAGAGGAAAATAGTGTAGATGGTTGAAAGTTGAAATCTCCTAAACATTAACACACTACAGCATCCAAGTGTCAGGGAATGTCTATATTTTTTTTAATTTATTCACAGGTGCATTATGGACCTTTTATAGAATAAAACAAAAGAGTCTACAAAATAACAAATAAAATTAGCGTGACAATCTGGAATAACTTAAAATAATACTTATAATTACATACTTTAAGAATAGCTACTGGGTCCCACATTAAAATTAAAATAATTTTAACATTAAATTAATTAGTTTGTACCGCCAACATTCTCTAAGTGCAATAACTACTATGTAGTTACATAAAAAGAATAAACATAATTATTTCTAAAAAGCACGAGGTACGGATGGGTGGTGCACAGCAGAATTACCCTGGAATCCTTTTTATGTAAACACATAGTCATTTAATAATTTCACTATTATTTCATATATATCAGTCGAACGTTTCCGAAAAAAATTAAAGAATGATATATATTTATATATTTATTACTTAAAGTTCCGACAACGACCTCCACATTTGGTAAAGGCGAAGTAATACTTTTCATGGGTTTTTCAATAGTGTGTACGCGTCTAGCCCGCGCGACTCCGCTGAAAGATATAGACGATTGCGCCGCTCATTGAAGGGTCGTATTCACAGACGAGCGCGCTCGCTTGGGATGGAATCTTCTGAAACTCAGCCTTAGCGAAGTCTATTAACCGAAAAATCAACAAAACGGAACGTACGCGACGATCCGAGCGCGTTCCTCACTCGGAGACGACACGCCCGTCTTCCGACATCTCTGGACGTCTCGTTCGGAGCCAAAAACGCTCGCCCGTGAATACAGTCTTTAACTGTAAGGCAGAAGAATTTCGCTAAGGAGCCGTTTTAGGCTATCAACGCCTGTCAAGAATCCGCAGTCGGGTCCGTGGTGTGGGAACGCGGTGGCGAGCGGGGACTCGGCCGCGGCACCGGCGAACGCCGTGTGCGCAAAGTCAATCATGCGGATGTCGACGCGATCGTTCGCTGCTGGCCCGCTCCACTCCTCCCCGGTCCGCGGGCGTTTGCTCGCTTCCTCGTCGGTTTCGTCCCCCCGCCAAGACTCGCTGCTAGTGGAATACGCCATCCAGCTGTCCGCCGAGTCCGGGCTGGGTGGCTGCGGACGAAGTGAATGTGATACTTCGCCCTCCTCGTACCCTCCCATGGTTTCCTCCGAATGTGTGAAGGGTTCTCTTGGTGATGGCATCTCGTCCGTAAGCGTGGACATATCAAAATGGCCGGGGGACGACGCCAGTTCTACGGAGCTACTCGACGCGTCGGCGTCGTATTCAGAAGTGCCACTCTCGTCCGCTAGATCGCTTAATACATCGCCCTCGTAAACTATTAATAGGGAACTGCAACATAAGAGACACTTTATAAGTATGCAGATAATCGTAATAAGAGTTGATTTCTCTTAATTTTTTCTTTGTAAATAAAAAAATACTAGCTTTGTGCTAGTACAGTCCAAATTATTGTACAAAAATTTAGGAATATTATTGGTAGCCCGAAAATAATCTGCTTATTATCACTATGCAAAGACAACAATATCATAACATACGCTCCGATATGCGAAAGAAATACAATGGCCTGTTACTAACCAGGAGTAAAACCGGTAGTTTGTTTGTTTGGCGACAGCACGACGCAACGCATCCAGGTCACGCAGAACCCGGCGCACCACTCGCGCTCGCAGCCCTCCGCCTGCCGCGAAGAAGTCACGCAGAGCGTCGCGAAGCCCCGCCTCGGTCAGAGCGCGGCCCCAGTACTTGTCGCGGCGGACGCAAGCACCGGTACCTGCCATCCACACCTGGTATACAAGCAAAAATAAATTATCATTTTTGCTTAAGAAGCAAATAATTGATGTTCAGTAATCATAGGATTTTTGAGTGCCTCCATGGCGCAGTGGTTTACTTGCTTGCCTCATGACGGGGAGGTCCCGGGTTCGATTAATGGGCCACAGGAATAGTGGAGTCTGGATGGTGACATTGTTTTTTGAAACCCCCCTGGCTAGCTACCAACCGCAATGTAAATCTGCCGCCACAACAGCATTGCTGTATTCCAGCAGTCATACACGTGAGAGCCAGTTGTATTCTGGGCGAATACGCTTCACTATTTACAGCCTCATTGTCACTTAACATCAAGTGAAATCGAAGCCAAGTGTTAGCCGATAAAAAAGATTTTTTTGTCGAATTTGCTGTTTAATAATTCAGAGCAAATTTATGTCAACAAACAGTATAAGTGTGCAAATGTTTATGGAATCTGATTTAAGATGTAAGCGTTGTGGCTAGTAAAATCATTGCGTATTTATACAAAGTGATGTTATTAAATGAAAATTTAAAATTATTAATATATAACGATCATGATAAATAATTACGGAAAATCAAGCTTAACCCTAAAATACAATTGTATCGATGCAAAAAAACTTTTGTTCTCATTGAACGCAACTATACGAGAAAGGACGTTCACTTGATCATACACACATGTTACGTTACTGTTACGTACATACGTGTGCTTATAACAGTGTATGGAAGGTCTACTGTTTAGGATGCTTTTATAGTAACCACATTGCACACTTTAGAGCATGACATGAAACATGAGTATCAACAATCATCAACAGTATCTTTACTGTGTTAATAGTAAACATTGCAAATATTAGATTATCTATTGGTAAAAGAAACAGTAAAACAATTCATGAACAGATAAATACGGCGCGCATATTATTTATGCCTTGCAGACATGTTGACCCGCAATTCACAAACAAACACGTCCAACCTTACGGGACAGGAAACAATCTTGAACCTACCTTTTTAAACGCTTCCCCCAACGTTTTATTTGCATTTGATTATTTCCTGCTTCGCTACAATCGCTGACCAAATCGTGCGTAAATTATTTAATGTATTCAAATTAAACACGTTTCTACGTATATTGCATTGACCTTTTATATTCCTTACTCAAGTATTGCTTGCCCTTCCAATAAGGTACAGTTTCACGGCGAAGGTTAATCATTATCTGCATTAATCCTTTTAGTAGCGGAGCTGCATCGCAACGGTGCGGTATATCCCATTAATCAATTCCATGGTTACTATTTATTACATATGAAAGAATCTATTGACTTATTTCAACGATAACGAAAGCCTCTATCTCTGTCATCTTGTTATCGAAATCGATTAGCTATATTATCAAAGTAACTCGGAGCAAAAGCTATGTTTATGATTTCAGATTCAAATAATTTTTACGTTATTCCTGTTGTTTGTTAATCTTATAGGACGTTAATTTTTGTTTTAAAACATTTTTGCTTATTTAGACACTGTATTGTTTACTATTTACATTTAATTATAGGTTATAAATAAAACCGGTTTCGTTTTGAGTATGTAAGTTCTTTGCTTGTTTATCGGCTCTTGAAGATTTGCTGTATAACAATAGTACTATAAAAAAGTTTATAGTTATCTAAACAATCATAGAAAATTGAAGAAAACCGGTAAAGCTTATTACATTTGTTCCGGTTTATACGGGATTAGTTGGAGAGATAAGATTATGAATGAAAATAATCAGTATAAAGTAATCCTAAAAAAGATCTGATAGCCTCAAACGGCTGAATAAATTTGAATCATAGCCTTTCTTGATCTCAGATAAAGATCCCAATTGAGCGAGCCATTTTTCAAACGTAAAATTAGATGAAGATCGATTTATCTGTTAGCTAATCTACCACGTCAAAGAAAAGTATATACGTAATACTATGATAAATAGACCTTTCGCGCTCTGTTAGCTCCACTATTGAGCCATCCGTCATTTGTCTTCTACAATATCGTTGGCGTCAGAAATTGTTATTTGTAGTTAATAGTCAGTTGCTGTTTTGTAAGTTTAAACAAATTCCGAGCAGTGTAAAGCATTAAGAAGTAGAGAAGATGTTAGAATATTGGATTGATAATTTGTTGGTGGGTTTAGTGGTGCATTTTGATTTATGTATAATAGATGTGGTCGATCTTGATCTGAACGATGGATAACAGATAGCAGATGGCGGATTGCAAATGGCTGTTAGTGGATTGCCGATGGTGGTGGAGATGGAGACCTGCATGCCGCAGAGTCGCACGCCTAGCGTGGCCGAGGTGCTGGCGGCGCACTTGGCAATCTGCTTGGTTCGCTTCTCGGCACTCGCGTCGTCGCCGTGCTGCCGCGTCCCCATCTTCAGGTCGAGCACGCACGGGCGCCGGTACGACGACGTTATGTTCTCCATCATTAGGAAATCTAAGAAGGAAATAATGCAATCAGCTCATTTTAGTACAACTTTACGTTGTACTAAAATGAGCTTATTTTGTTAACTTTTAAATATGATTTAGAAATATGTATTTTCATTAATATGAAAAAAATTTTCGGAAAAATATAATATTGAAAGTACATCTAGATTTAAAAAAATATTCTTGAATTAACTTCCTTTACGAAAAAAAGAAGAATGTATCTGGACATATTATTTAATTATTTTGTACGCTTATATTATTTGAAACCTAAGAAGCATTCTCTTTAAATGGACCCAGGGTGTGGTAAAAACTCTTTTAGAATTTGTCAATTATGTACATAAAGACGAATGTATACGTGACATTACATCATAATTCCATAATGTCATTATTCATAATTGGTCTGAATGTTGATTGTAATAAAATAGTAACTTACATTGTTTGTTAGAATTGTCCATGTGCGCAATGCTTTTAAGCACTTCGCTCGCATTGCCATTTCGGTGCACTTTAAATCTGCAACGGGAGAAGCGATCAATGTAGTTACACGTGTAGTAAGATCCGAGGTACGCGTGAACTAAAAATGTAGGCGCTAATAAAATATAGTGGCTGAGCGTTACATTAGAATCAAAATGGTGCATCATTACCACGGCTCCGCGACGCAAGTGGCGGGAGGCGCGCAGAGCGTGAATTGGCCGTCAGCGCCTTAGTGGGTATAGTAAGTAGTATCGTATGAATTAATGGCGTCGGCTCTCGTTCTGAAATATGATAAAGGACACATGACAAGTGTCAGGGAGTGCGAGCGCAGTGCCGCGCGTCCGCGGATACGCACTTGAACACGTCGTCGCGCTTGCGCTTCCCGCCCAGCGACTGCCTGCGCCCGTTCTCGTCGCGGAAACATGGCGAGTAGCGTTTGTCCAATTTCTGCCCACCAGTGTTAGAAGCCTGCATCACGCCTGCAACAAATGGCCAATTCATCAGCGCACGTGTTACCATCTCAAAGCTAACCATAATAGCTTGTTTTGTTTGCATTGTATATTGGATAATTTTAAGAGATTTTTTTTATATTCACGAAAGATTATATCAGCTCAAATAATGCCCAGACGAATGTCTCATCCGGACCTTAGGAGTTCCAGTATATGTACACGACATGAGCATTAGCCGAGTGCAACAGTCTACTTTAATATATAAAATATTTCATGTGTTTTACTGGTGCAAATTGCTAGCGTTAATTTTAGATGGATAGTGGAAGAACGGTTAACGTAATTTTAAAAAGGGTTTGTATATCTTTTGAAACGTGTCTGGCTGTTGGGTTCGTATAAATATGTCAGTATACTTGTATGTCTAATGTACGCTTTCAATAAAAAATGTTTATGCGTGTCAATGTGGTTGATTTTTGTGCGTGTGTGTATAAACGTGTTAGGTTTGCAATGAGCATGGTATTGTAATGGGATGTGTGTGTAGGTTTAAGTAAAGGTTTACAAACCCATAATGTAAAATTACCGCTAGGGCGCTATTAGGGGCGGTTGTGTGGAGTGCCGCCGGCGTCGCTCCGCCCGCCGCAGCGCCGCAGCCCTTGCGACAACAAGGAAACTAATATTGTGTTCCTCACCCTGGCCCGCACCCACTCCCGCTTCCGCACGCGCGCTCTCACTGCCCGGTGCCTAACTTAACACGAGCCGTGCCCACAACGAACTACTGGCGTTACGTTAATACGATCGAACTTTTACCAGTTTCACAACACATTAATGTGATTTCCTCTATTTTGTGTTTCAAAACATGGAATACGAAACGATAATTACCTTATGGTAAAAGTTCCATATATGTAATAATATCTCAATAGAGAATTATATAAAGAATTAAAGTATATATTTGTAATTTTTCTGACTTATTCGACGACTACTTGAACGATTTTTAGTTAAATACGCAATTTATATCCTCACTATGTAAATAGTCTTATTTAATATTCATTATATATTTTAATTATTAGCGTTCCGCTCCATAAGCAAAACAAAATTGGAATGTCACCCAGTCTTGTTCCGTACATACATAACACACTGTTTATTAGTGTATCGATTCAAGTACATCGTAAATATCTTATCACATATTTTCAGCCCCGACTTGCCTCCAAAACGTTCCGAAAATTTTAGTGCTGCTAATATTTTAGGCTTAAATAATTGAAAAGGTTTTATACAAGTCCGTACAAGGAAATTTCCTTTCCATATAAGAATACATTAACGGAACACTAATAAGATCTTTAAACATGAGTGAATTATAAAAATAGAAATAATATTTTTAGCGTATGCTTAAATTTAAAATAAAATACTGTTAACTACGTCATATTTTCTGTGTATATCAGTAACATGTATGTAATCGATGGGGCCTTATGAATCCACTCATGCATCTCTATCATACACAAATTGAAATGATAACGATTAGGAGAGCAATAAGGAGGGCATTTTGTATGTTATATTGGTTATATATTAGATCTTGAATATGCTCACAGTTTAGAATTCATTTTAATTAGATCTTCGTGTGGTTATTAATTACATAATTATTTTATGACGTAAATCAGATAATACGCTAGTATCGATGTAATAAACAAGGATTAATAAACGAAATACGAACCTCCTTACTGCTCTGAATGTAATAACATCAAACAACACAAATTGAACACGATGAAATATCGCTAAGAAGAAATGATAATATTGATACATATACAAATGAAACGATTAAAAAAGAAAATACGATGCAACGAATGATTATGATGCATTCAGCGATTCGTAAAAGCGTACCGAGCATTTCATTCTTAATTGCTACTGACGGAATATTATCGGAGCTCACCTTTGTATCGCGGGACGAAGCTCTGAATATCTTGGGGAATGTTCTGGTAGAAATGCAGTTCGCGGATATTCAGGGGCTTTATAACAGTGCTGTCGTTCAGCACTAGCAGCCTTGTATGACCGCCCACCTGGAACAAAATCTACATAGTAAGAGTTTCTTTTCTATTATTAAGGGAGACTGCAATTCGTCCTGTAAATATCTCTATTACAATACAAAATTTTATCGTTGTTTTTAAACAATAAAACAGATAGGTTTTACATTTTGTTATTGTTAAATATTGTTTGAAACTATGGCATGTCTATTTACAATTACAAAATTTATTGTAGATATAGCACGACCGACTATTATGAAATAACAGTTGGAATGCTTTAACAACATCTCATGACTATGTTAACCGCAAAACTCATAGGTATTATAATATTAAAATTGTACAGTTGCTATCCTTTGATTACTAACTTTAGACTCATACTTTAAAATCCTATTGAGTAGTACGTAGATTTTACACAGCTAACAATCATCTAAAACAACAACTACAAATACAATTTCATTTAGCCTTTTATATTACTTATTGTCATGAAGTCCACTATACAAATGTTATGTAAGTCAATATAATATCGTTGTTCTTATAGAAGGCACTATTTTATGATATTGTAATTGCTCAACACATTAACTAAATAATTGAATAACAAAATCAGTATGATGACGGCTAAATAAACGTATGAGATAACGGTTGATAACACATGTAACATGCGAGTGTAAGAATATGCAGTTGAACAATATAGTTATATCTAGTGTGCTATAGACGTAACATGCCAAACAATGAAATTAGAAATGTTTACAATGTGACAATGTTTTCAACGCTTTGTCCTCTTATCGAAGACGATATCCGATAAGAGTATCCGACCTAATGCAATAATACCCTATTTGTTATCAATTCGCTTGTTTTTCTTTAACGCACGAATTTTTAAAAATACTCAGTACAAGTACAGTATACACTGCCGGCCAAAAGTTTGAGACCACCTTGAAAAAATTACAATATTGAATAAAACTCCAAA
>DWQX01003595.1:0-17326 GCA_018245475.1 Pharmacophagus antenor
ATATAATTCTATGTACACTCTACCTATATATATATATATATATAGGTAGAGTGGCTTATGTACACATCCTGTGTTTAACTAAAACCATTATCTATAAATTTGAAGAACCTGAGGTTAAATTATCAGTTAAGGTCACGAAGATATGACGCGGACTAACTAGAGGGCATTTGTATATTAAGTTTGACACCTTTCAAGATGACGCAGAACGCGTGGTTGAATAACAAATTATCATGTTCACACGTGACCCCGAGAGGATGAACTTTCGTAAATTGCGTGACGTCGAAACCTAACACGTACGTCCTGTGTTGTCACATCTTAAATACGTGAAGATTAACCAAAATATATACGAATAAAACTGGTTTAATTCCAATGTAAATACATAAACGAATATTGTATTCTTTAATTTAAATTTACAACAATCCGCTAAAACCGCACTTGTGTGTATAATTGTTTTAATTTGCATTTAGAACGCTTTCCCTATTTGAAATCGCTATACTAACCAAATGTAATGAAAATATTAAAAAATAACAGTGACGTCATTGAGTCAATATCAAATAAGACATTTTCTGATAGGACCATTAACTATAATTAACATATAATGAGTCAGTATCGTGATTTGTGATAATCTAAGAGGGAAGTCTATGTTAAGAAGTGACTAATAATCAGCTAAGAATATGAAGAGGAATTAAATTTACATTAAGCCTTACATCAGTATATCATATCATACAAAACGTTACTCACTTCTTACCTCATGTAAAGAAAATTAAGGAAGGCATTTTTAATTATAACGCTTAAACGTGTGTCAGAAATACAATCTCCAATGTAATAATTTATCTCATCCTTTTCCTTTTAACTTGCTCAATGAGTTAATTTTTATATTTTTTTTTATCCTTATATAAAAAACCTATTTATTTCATAACTTAAACAAATTGCATTATTGTTAGTTTATATATTTACAAGATATTATTTTTAATCTTATTATATAGCTTGTATTGTAAGTAACTAATTTCCTTATCATACCTTTATTTTCAACGTTCACAACCTTATGGATATTAAGACGCCATTTTTATTACAAAGAAAGAATAATAAAATAGATTTATGGAATATTCTATGTGCATTTTCAATGATTGTCATAAACATAATCCGTGTTGTATATATCGCATGTCAATATTGCTACAGCGATGCCATCGAGATGGAGCCGATTTAAAGTTAATGTAAAATATTCCATGAATAATAAACGTCCGATCGGCGTAAGCTGTACTCCCGTGCACGTTGCGCGGGAATCGACCGATGCCGCGACGCTACTGTTATCGCTTGTTAGTATCTATACGAGCCTTCGAGACCGAGCATAATCAAAAACTCAAAATTCGTAACAGCCGTGATGCCATTTCTAACTATTATGTATAAGAAGTTCTTGGAGAATTTTGCTTAACAAAGATGCCTAAAAATATATGTGTTTTAGTGTCAGTGCTAACTTAAAATGTTTCTATACAATATTCTTTATATGTTATACAGAGTAGTTAGCGCAATTAGAGTATATTCCCCTTTTCAAAATTGGGATGTTACTAGTTACAATGCGAATAAAAATGCAACTAAAAGTATTTGTCTTACAGATTACAAACAATTCAAAAAGTGAATGTGCATTAAAAACTTATTATCCAGTATTATTAAAAAAAAATAAAAAAACGCACACACACAAAGCAATAGTACCAAATTGATTTGTTTGTAAAATTTATGTAATATGTTATACTAGTATTAATATCTAATATGAAAATATCTTTAAAAACTATTAAGGAACTTAAAATTTTAAATTGAGGAAACGTTATTATGCAATAACACACTTTTAATCAAGAAAAATAAAAAATAATATTGAAATATGAAATATTTTTGGAGGACAAAAATGTAGGTAAAAACATAAAAATAAATAAAACACATTTTAACCTCTTTTATTTTAGTGTCTCTGTGTAAAACAAACAAACCTGTTTTTCCTTTACACTTACAAATGCTTTTATGCCGTTGGCTGACAATGCGGTACCGACTTAATGCGTCTAATCCAAGGATGACCCGGTTGTAAAGAATTTAATCAAAAGAACATTAGGTGCGAAGGGAAATAAGGATTTAGACAAACGAGGGACGTTAACGACCCTGGTTCACACTCACCATGGCTCACAGAGCAAATTTTCTAAGACAACGTTCGTCAGAGGCTTCAAAAACAACAAATGTACGTAAAATAAAATATTTCCTCAAGAATAAAAAAAAGTATGTAACGTTAATTTAAATTATTAACCAAGGACAAGTGGAATCCTTGATTTGGATCTATTTACTTTTTTTATATAAATATCACACAAAAAAAATTACAAATAAACTTATTTGCTTCTTCCGATTTTGATATATATTTTTTTTTTGGT
Source organism: Pharmacophagus antenor (assembly GCA_018245475.1). Lineage (NCBI taxonomy): Eukaryota > Metazoa > Arthropoda > Insecta > Lepidoptera > Papilionidae > Pharmacophagus > Pharmacophagus antenor. Next base: position 2,409 of record DWQX01003595.1, read on the forward strand.
TGGAAACAGAACTCGTATGTATTTATGTCGGCCCCATAAAAATGATAATAGGAAAATTAAATAAAAAAACTAAGGAAGTAATTTGAGCATGTTAATGATTTCTTATTATATTCATCGGCGATAAATTTTACAATAAAAAAGTATTATTTAAAAGACACTAACATTATGCTTTTTTTTAATGTGAGCATAATTTCGTTATAGTCCTTATTAATTTTATTACGAAAATTCTTACAAAACTTACAAATACCACTCTCATCTGCCTCCGTGGCGCAGTGATGTAGCCGCTTACCTTGTAACACGGTCGTCCCGATTTCGATTCCTAGGTCACACGAGTAGTAAAATCTGGATGGTAGTAGGGTTTCACGGACCGGTTGGTTAGCTACCACCCCGAATGTCAATCTGCCGTCATAACAATATTGCTATGTTTCGGTAGTAATACGTATGACAGACAGAAGTATTCTGCGCCTCATTGTCACATAACATCAGGTGAAATCAAAGCTGTGTTAGCTCATCAATCAAGTAATAAATAAATTTATGTGCTTAAAAAATCTCGTTGTACATAGTTATTTGGCTGTCCGCCGTATATTATTGAGTACTGTGTTACTGATTATAAAGCGTTAGGACATATCCTAATGCATTAACACGTCATACATATTTACTTATTTTAACTCAAAGTTCGATAACTACCTCGCAATGACTAAAGACGTAATAAATGTTAATCGTGAATGAGTAATTCACGTTTGAAAACTATTTTTTCATCAAATCGTGGTTATATGTTTGATTTTATCTTAAATTTATTCATTTACGTATTATTTCAATAACAACGAGCATCTTGAATGCGCTGCGTGACGCAATATTAGTATCCGTACCGCGTTACATAAGTGTAAACGTTAAAACTTTTTTTTTATTATATTTAAATTAATAATCTTGACTCGTTCACACCGGCGCCGTTTTTTCTGTTTCTCCCCGTGGGGCAGCGAGCGTATTCAACGAAAGGGTTACAAAGCATTTTGTACCGATAGAAGCAGTGTTATACGAATTCTGGTTAACGTCATGATTTGACTACCTCCGTGGCGCAGTGGTATATCCGTTTGCGTCGGAACGTGGACGTCCCGAGTTCGATTTCCGGGCCACAGGAGTCGTGGTCTGAATGGTGGTAGGGTTTTATGAACCCGATTGGCTAAATACTACTCTTAACGCCAATCTGCCGTCATAACAGCATTGCTATGTTCCGGTATTTATACATGTGACAGATAGAAATATTCTGAGCGAACACGCTAGGTCACCTACCGCTTCATCGTCACTTAGCATCGGGGAAATCGAGGTCAAGTGTTAGCCTATAACCGATAAAAAAATTAAAAATATATATTTAATAGAGTATTATCCTTACCTACATAAGTTTTACCCTTAAAGAAATTCAATGTTATGATTGCCTTATGAAAGAGTAGCGTGACCCACCAGTTGGTCACGTCTTAAATATAATTTTCAGATTATTCTTTGTATGCATATTTTTCATCTTAGCTATCGTTGTCATTTAATATCATAAGAAGTTAAAGTAAATATTTATAAGAAAAAATGTACATGAAGTTATAATTAGTTCATATTCATTAATTTAATATGCCACGTGTGTAAATATTATTTAATACCAAATGTAATGCATCGTCCAGAATGTACTTTTAAATAATGAAAAATACGATGTTAATTAAAGTAATGCGTCTAAATCATTAAAATATACATGCGATTTTATCACGCATGCAGCATAATAACTACGCTTGTCTGTTTGCATACGTTTATTATAAATACTGCAACAACTATGTAAAAACTATGTTAAACATAAGTTTAAAAATAGTCGAAGTATTTTTTTTAATCTTTCGACGAGACTAACAGTAGGTTTACGAACATTTTCATAATTTCCTTTCAGAGGTCGTGGTAACTTGATGAATTAGTTAACACTTATATGTCCTTTTTAGAAAACTCATGAACACTTTACGTTGTTTTTAGATTTCTAAGTGAAGCACTCCTTGTCTGTATTTATATATCTAAATTTGAGTAAATATAAAGCGATATTGCCATTAACGATGTAAAAAAAAACAACAAAAAATTCGACACCTATAAATATATAGAATTAACAAACGTGGTTCCGTCAAAATGACGCGTTCCATAAACCTAGTATTGAGACAGGTTTATAAAACATTTGAGACTTGTTTAATATTAAATGAATAACTAAAGCAAAACAAACACCAAGTATAACGTAAAGCGCTTTTAATATTTTAATTAGAAAATTTGTTATGTAAACTAAAAATTCATTACGACTCAAACTGTTGACAATAATTTTCAATTGTAACATCACAAATGGGAAAAGAAAATAATGTTATGACGAAAGTTGTGTTTATTTATTGAACCACAACAAATGTGTTTGCACAAAACGACTCCAGAGCAAACGGGACCGGTAGGACGTTGAACCGCGTCCCGCTTCCGCGCTGCCGCTTCCATTCGTTCCGCATGCGTGGCCCCTTTGTTTACCATAAAATACAGCCACAGATTTTATTTATCCGCTTCCGCAGATGAATTTCTCAGTATGATCACCATATTTTTATTAAAAAAAAATATTATTTCTGATACTATTAAAACTGTCGTTAAACCGACATCCTTCACGCAAACAAAAATATTTTTCCGATATAAATATAACATCAAAATTATCTCTTACAAATCTTTGGAAATAAGCTTGAAAAAATTTAGAGATCTAGCTAAAGAGAACCTTTAATAGTCCTTAACGTTTTTTTTTTATCATCACTGTAAACACCCTTGATAGTGAAGACTCCTAAACAGTAAACTAGATAAACCAAATTTAGGTTCAGTCATTTAGGGTACTACGGTATCATAACCACATACTCATAAACAGTAATATAAATAGTGTATCCATACCATTCCGCTAAACCAGGTTTAATAAAAATAAAGAAAGTTTTCCGTTACCATAGAAATGAAAGACTAATTAACTTTATTAAAATTAGAATTAGATTATTTGTACAGCAATATTAATAGTTGCCGGGCGATGGCATTCCACTTGTAACTAAATATTCGTTACTGAACTTCATCTGCCTCAAGTGGTAAAGAAAATGGGTTGTAATTTATCAAGAACAGCAAGAAATTTGTATTGATATTCTATCAATAAAATAATAACAGATTTTCTACTTTTTGTTTGGCTAAAAATTCTGAATATTTACTGATAACTATTTCTATTTACTGATTAAGCTTTTTTATCAAAGATTTATTATAATGATCATAAACTATATTAACGATCATATAGGTTATGGAAAAATGTATAAATTCTAATTAGAATCTCCTCTACTAGTCATCGTGTTTTATGTATATCAGTGTATTTACGTTTCTTTTTTGCCTCTTTAACCGTTCAGAATATTAATGAAGTGAAGACGTATCCCCCGCACCGAGTCCTTGACCAGTCTAATGAATTTTCAGTGAGATTAAATTGAATGAAAAAATTAGCGCACGCTGAATACCATAGAGATTCTGGGTTTTTTTCTATTTGTTTATTCCTTAAAACGCTCACTCACTCATTGTATTCTATTAATAATATTACATAATAAACTATATAATATATAAATATTTTTACTGCAAAATTTAAAAATCAATGAACGTATAGTTATTGCACCGAAATTGTTTCCTGTCAGTTGAAATACAAAGAAACCTATTTGCTATTAAACTAAAATCAAAACCTTGTAATATTTGTAACATCCGAATCAATGTTAAATATAAAGTATTTGCTTTTATCATACGCTGATCAATCATTGGACGTAACCGCCTCCGCGGTTCTGTGGTTTACCGCTTGTCTTGTAATATAGAGGTCCCGTTTTTAATTCCCAGACCACATGAGTTTCATGTGTGAAGTTGGAATAGTGGTAGGATTTTTCAAACCCGCCCGGCTTGCTACGGCCTCCGAGGTCAATATGCCACTAAGACAGCATAGCTATGTCCCGACAGTAATAAATGTGAGCCAGAGAATTCCTGCAATCAGGTTTCACCATCTACGACGTCACTCTCACTTAACGCCGTGTGAAGGTGGAGTCAAGCGTTAGCCCATTACTGATACCCAAAAAAATAACAATTTTAAAACTCCAATTGATACTTCGACTCCGGTGAACACCTCGGTTACATCCCTAGTACAGACAGTAGAGATAGTTAACATTCACCGCGCAGCCCAAGTTCCGTCGCAAAAGGAAATCTGAGTGTAACAAATAGGTCTCGCCTTCCGCTGACGCGAACCGGTTCGTTATTTCATTTCCTACACTAGCAACGCACGTATCTCGCATTGAATGAGCTTAATTAAATAACCTTACATCAATTATTTCATTCTCAAATTACAACCTATTATAAAAAACATAATAAACGATACTTTCTGCGGATACGGCCTTTTCTTTAGATTGACCTGGCTACATTGCTACTGCCCCGTGTAATTATTTGCTTTCTATATTCTTATGTCTTTCTATATTTCTTTTGTTCTATTCAAATAATAATGACAGCAATAATGTTATTCATAGCTTTCAAAATAATACATAGCTACACTATACTATCATCTATCCGTCTGAATTAAACAATGATATATAATATTCGTGCACAGCTCATACAAGGGAACGAGTGGTGTAAGGGACAATTTATTAAATTATATCTTTGAACATAGCGTTTAGGCTTTGAAAGGAAGAAGAAAAATATTTACGATTGCTTAATTATGGATGTAAAATGTACGTTCATATTTTTAGATGATTTGAAAAACGGATTGTATCCACGTTTTATTTTAACGCTTTATTTGCCTCACGATCAATGGAAAGAGCCTGTGCGGACATCTCGGTGACATTTAATATGCACCACGTAGCAAACGGTTTCTTTAAGTGTTGAAGCAGATTTGAAACACAAAATGGCGTCTGCAAAACGCTGCGTAAATTTCAATGGCATTTATATATCGTTTTGTATCATATTCCAAAGCATACTCTACAATTGCGAAGGCAGAGAATCGCCGACAGTTAAATTATTTCGTTTGTTAATTCTATAATATAATTATAGACAATAAATATATAAATAAAATTAATTTATTCATAATTAAAAACAAAAACTTCTTTTACTTATATTCTGCCCCAATAACACTAAACGTGCAAACTAAACATACATCAATTTCTAGATTATGGAAAATAGTTTAGAGGTTTCTATTGCAGTAATAACGAAAATAACTTTTAAGCTCTTTGATGTAAGTCTATATCAGAAAAAACGTTAGGCATAAATTGTCTCCTACACAAATCTTTGATTAAGTATGTTTTCGGCGCCGAGACTAGGCTTTCTCTCTCACTCCAATCTATTAAATCTGTTTACACAAGGTCAGCTCACGGTCGTTTCTCGGGAAATGTAGGTATCCCCTTATGTGTACTTAATATGAAATACCTACTTATGTTTTACGATACTAATTTAATAATTAATTTCGTTAAGGCTTTACTTTATGGTCTTTAGGTAATGTTCGTGTAGAATGTTTTGTTTTTAACATACACCTCTACGGGTTTTTATTGATACACATTTTAGACGTTAGAACCATATGAAAATTGGATGCAGGTCTATTCAAATTGTTTAAAAATTAGCAAAAAAAATTATTTCTCCTTAGCAAATTAATGCAATTAAAACTTACGCATGGATATTATATATCTTACGCACTATATTTGCATTTACGTAATTGTTTCTATCGCATATCAGCTATAATTAAAGGCCGTTTCATCAAGTGTCGCCGAAAAAATAATTTACGATAAACAAACCTAAACGATACTACCATTTATACGAAATAGTTGTGAAATTTTTACTTAATGTGTATATTTCGTATCTATACTCTAAATATAATGTATTATAGTCATGGTGTTACGGTTATTATGTCATACAGAAGCATATTGTAATGCAAATATTTTACGAGATAACCTTTACTAATAAAACGGCGACAGCTTTACGCTGATAACGATTTGTTTTTTTAATAACAACATGTATGTTTAAGGAAATATCACGTTCGGTTTTGTTTTGATTTGAAGTAATCTTGAATGACAAGATCGTTCACCTTATCAATTCATGCTCAATGCAATGCGACGTTTCTTGATATTTACCTATGTAAACATCACAAAGGCCTGATTATTTTAAAAGGTATGATATCATATTTAATTATTCCAGGTAATATTAAACATAAGGTTGGCATATTACATTTCGACGGTTAAAATGGGCGTAGCTTAGACGCAAAAACGCACAAGTAATAAAATTAATTTCATGATTTAATTCCTCAATTTTAAACTTTTATATACGTAACATAAAAAAAAAATCGTGACTTAAATTTTTAATCAATCAATTTAGCTTAATATTTAAATTCTATGACGAAACTTTGGTAAGTTACAAAGTATTACGTCTGCTACTTTTTTCTTTAGAAAATAATTTGTAAGAGAGGAGTTTTTAGTACAATACAAAAATGTCGAGTTCGCGACTGAAGTTTAAATGAATGGTAGAGTTCGTAGACCCGGCAGACGGGAAGATCCTCGTAATTAAAGGATTCAGTGCGCTCTCCGCCATGCCACTTTAATACGGCCCGCTGGTAACTGCAGTGCCTGCAATTATTCATGCCTACGTGCATATTATACCTATATGCGAGTGCAAGAAATGGCGCGGATTCGTAAATAAAATGCGTTAAAACGTTTAACTGATACGAACATTGGCTGCTCTTTTATTTAACCCGTCAATTTTGTTCATATGATAAAATGCTTAAGAGTTGTAGTGTAGTGTAATGTAGTCTGGCATCAATATTTCCGTCGAAATTTAATGTAAGGTTTTTCAAGAAAATAGACATCTTCTGGACTTGTTCCATCTACCCTCATAGACTACATGTTCACTTACCATCAGATAGAAATTGATATCAAGGTTTAGCACTAATCTATGTATGCCAAATAAATTAATATTTCATTCTACAGTAATCGTATTTAGCGCAACATGCGCGTCTCGCCTGCTTTGAGCGTCAGATAGACCATCATTTACTTATTATATCAAACTACCGACAATTCATTTGTTACACTACAACAGTAAAACGCACAATAAAATGTGTTCTCCCTTTGTATAGTGGCAATAATGCATAATGGTGTCGCTACTTTTTTATCATTAATTTTCAAGGTGATTTAGACATATACGTAATAAAATACAGCACGAGAAATCATTTGTGTACATTGTATTACATAACGTTACAATTTACACAGCGGCTGATATATTCAAATCCATTTTATGTACATATGTATAATACAAATAATTATTATTTGCCTTTATATTACATTGCCGATATGTCTTAACATTTCATCAAATACGCTTCTCAATTTAGCGCATCTACATTATCAAAGATAAATTATGTTATATTATGTTATTGGTGACATTATTCACAACTTAAAAGTAGTCGGTGTGAGTGGCAGCCCGTCTTGAAACCACAAGAAAAAAAAAAGTGCAACTGTCTCCTTGAGAGAATATGTGTTGTTTTTTTTTAAATAACTATTTGTTTCATTAATATTAGTGAATATTATATTCTCCTAAAACTTTATTAATTATTGTGTTTGTGTGTAAAACTGCCTGTTTTCAGAAATGTGTTGATATTTATTTTGGCATCTAATTTATCAACGTATCATTTTATGCTTTTTGCAGATGCTCCTGTTACGCTAATGATTGACTATCGGGATTACAGTCGTTTGTGTTTTCCATAAACGACTGATTTCTGTTTTTAGATGTTATTTACTTCATTTTCCTATTGTCTCAAAGATCAATTATTTAATTTTTTATTATTATTTTTAAGTTATTTTTTATTATTATACATTAGTCCCTCATGGATCACCTAACCTAAGATCTCCGAAAAGATATTTAATTTATGTTTATACAAAATGCAACTAATAGTTATTTTTATGAAATAATTCGTAAAATATTAATTCGTTTCATAAATGCTGAAATGTAAAAACACATCCACTAAATGTTTTATTATATATTCAATGTTTTATCTATTTCTTGCATATTGAAGAAGTAATAAAGAGTATCATTTAAAAGTATATAAATAGTTTCCATCAACAACATTAAATATTAAATGGAAAATATTTTTACTTATTCACAAAGAAAAGTGCAATCTGTACATCAATACCATAAGCAAACAATAACTTTGTTGTCTCGCTGTATCTTTATTACTCTGTGCCTTTCTGTATACCTCTAAGATTTTATTATACAGTGTAAAGTTTAAATTTATTTATAATATCTGTAATTTGTTGTACATACTTAAAAGAATAAATTAAATAATTAAATGGTACGTACATCGTACATTATCACTTCATTAGTTACAGGAATCGACTCGTCTGTATATGGATTGGAGAATTAACTACTGCGACACTTAACAGGTGCAATTGAAGCATCAAAGACGTAATAAGCGGTAATAACTCCATCCGCTGTTAAAACGTAAACGCGCCTAGGCAGGCGAAATGCGTCAAACGACGCGCTATTTAAGGCCCTGTTGAAACCTCAACAATATTTTCTATTTAAAAAATGAAACTTTTTTTTTATATTTTAATTTCCACTCGTTATTTAAATTAACATTTTTTTAACGAAATGTGAACTCAGCTCGGGACAATGTTTTCGTACGTCACCACCACATCGCGATAAATATTTTGAAGCAAAACATCACGTCTTATTAGCTAATTAGTTAATTAATTTATAGATCATTACTCCAAACGAAACTTAATTTGAATATATTGTCAATAAGCAACGTAAATAGGCAATACGAACGCTGCAACCAATGTATAAAGTTAACCAAAGTGAGAGTTTAGAATGTTGTGTTTATTTTAATAAATTACTTTAATAATACTCTATGTTTATTGTATATTATTAACTATTATAATTTGTTGTATAAATTATCTTACTCGTAAGTCGTTAAAACTATTTCGTCTAATTTAATAAAACGATTGGAAGAAATAGCCTCGTAATTAAACGTTATTAATTGCGTTCGATTTTCTCATTTCGCTTATAGTCGGACATTATATTGTATCACGTCTAATCTTGTTAAATGTTTGTAGACTAAATGTTGCTAAAGACTGCGTTAATATCATTAGCACTTGTTTCATATGCTTGTGTAACTAACTTCATTCATGTATTAAAATTATTGACCTCTTTCGTTATTGCGACTTACGTAACGTGAAATAGTTAAGTCGGAGTTGTTATAAAAGCAACTCAATAAGGATCGCATTCAAGAGACTCACAAATCCAAAAGTTAAGCAATGCTATTACATCTTTTATATTTATAAACGTTAAGTTTGTATCACTTTACGTAACGTTATTTATATAATACATGCTTCTGATTTTAACTGCCATTATTATCATTCATTCATTCTAATGAGTAAACAACTTTCTAAACGGACAAATTTTGATTTTTTAAAGTTAAGTGACCTCATAGATGCAAGTAACAGTAAGTCAATATTCTATATGTTACTAAAAAAAGTTACCATGCAAAACTTCACTTTTTTACGACATTTTGTTATGAGTATTTTAAACCAAGATATTTACAATTAAATTACCCCTGTCTTAATATGAAAAGTACATATATGTTTATGTAATCTTTTAAAAAATGTATTTGACATTCTAAAATAATATGACCCACAAGACTAATTTGTCGTTAAAGAGTTTATAGCAAGTACATAAACTGGTCGGGACAGCAATCAAACGTCTTATCGGAACACATACGTTGCACGCGTCTCTGCCCCGTGTATTTCGAGATCAAATATAAACATTCTTTCCCTGTATAAAATGATTGATATATTTGTTCAGACACTCTTGCACTATCAGAGTGTAACGACTTTGTGTATGCTTTTTTGCTATTTCCGTTGTGGAATCCGTACGAAAAATTTTGGTATCATCTCTATTATTCGTGATATTTAAGAGTTCATTATATCTTTTGTATACGACGGAAATAAAACGTGCGTTTGGGTTTAGGTAAGTCGTATAATTAGCGCAAATAGAAGATTTCGAGCCAAGAGCGTCGATTTTTTTGCTATGCACTAGCCTTAAAACTCGTTTGTTGTGGCTACAGGATGTGGCTGTTGCGGGCGTTCTCTGTCGGTCAATTTGTGTGGGGGACGGGGACTATTTTTGTACCGTCTGAGTAGCGGCTAATGACGGCAAATTGCCCCCCTACTGTCCAGAGTGCCATCCATAAATACACGTCGCGTGTGGACACTACAAATCACTAGTTGAATATGAAAGCACCAATTTTTTATTTGAATAGATAGTAATTAAATGTTTGATCAATCCATTCTTTGTTTATTTTCGTACGGAGGTGATTTAACGAGTTTTGTCTATAATTGTAGTGTAATAAGCCGTCTAAAAAATTATTATTTATTGTACGATTACATATTTTACGAATTTATTCATTCGTGTGAGTTTAGGTTAAAAATAATTATAGTCTATTCATATCTATTAACGTCCATGATGTGCCAACTAGTTTCTGTGGTTACGCAGTGCTTTTTAAAATATATCCAATGTTTAGACTATAATTGGATTCAATTTGTAAACTAATGTCATTTCACCGCAATATAGCTCGTGGTTGGCTGCTATTACTATAATATAGGTCTGCGTAATGTCGCCGTATTTACAGTTAGTGACGCAGTAAATTCATTGTCAATTCAACATTGAATGAATTGGAATAAAATGAAGTAATAGGAAATGATTTCCAGGGACGGGGGACCTCTTGTCGGTGTTCATTGGACCGGACGTTTAACGGTAAATGGTCAATAACGCATTGCCGATTACTCGTCGCGCGGCATTCGCTTCCGTCCGCCGAAATCGTTAATAATTCAGCCGTTCGCTAAAATAAACAATCGTACATAAATGCAACTGAATTCATTATTTTAATAATTTCTGTAACCACCATAACTTCCAACATTGTCACCGTCGTTTTTACTCTATACCTTGCATGAAACAAAATTATGAATTTGCTGTATATTTGAAATATTTTGCGGAGCTTATGTTATTCTGATTTATTACTATTTGTTTATAGCAATTATTTTTTATATTTCAATTGTTTGTTTCTTTTATTTTTATTTTTCATTGTTATACGGAATTTTTTTTTATAATATTCTTTAACATTTTAAATATTATTTTTGGCATACTCTCTGTCCATTTTTGTGGTATTCAAATACGTTATACGTAAAATAGGTAGTGTCTGATAAGCAGCATTGTGGATATTTGAAGCTGCTATGCTGAGGCACCTTTTTGTTTCGTTGCCCCAAACACGATTGATTGAAATGTATTCATTGATTCTGAAGCCAATAAACAGTATATCATTCCAATTCATTGTATACAGTCGATTTTCAAAATTGCATCACGCTGCTTCAAAAAATAATCCATTATTTGAGTAGTTCGCGAAATAAAACGTCGAAAGATGTACATAACAGTTAAATAAAAAAAAAATTCAAATCACGATGCATCGCGATTCGCAGCGATGGCTGGCGTGTAAATAATAAAATTGAAAGGAAACGCAAATATTCTGAAATAGAGGTTGAGTATTCAATCGATGATGGAGCACTCTAACAAATGTGGAATATTTTGGTCATGTATATCGTGGGCGAGTTGCACAGAATGCGCGTATTACTCTTACTCTTAGCGTGGGGCAACTAAACTTTTTTTTTAATTAAAAGTTATGCATTTTTATACGGAAATCAATTGTTATAAACAATTGATAAAAATAAATTATCTTCGGGAATAGGGAAACTGAATGAACCTGGCCGGCGATTTAGAATATAATTATTTTTTTAATGTGTACTTAATATCGAAATACAAAATCATTTACTTATTATTTATATAATTTCTCTCACGTAAAGCATGTTACGATTTCTGATTGATGTCATATGTCTTCTCTATTAATTTAACAAATACTTATTATTTACATGTTATTTCGATACAAAAATAAAATGGAAATTTCTTATTAATTAATTATATCAATAAAAAGTTACTGCCTATTATACATATACGTTGACATCATCAGTAGAGTTGGCAAATTAAAAAATAATTAATAATTTTAATCTACATTAATGATTATTATGTGATGAATGAAGTCACACCGCTGTTAATAAAATAATCAGGAGTTGTTATCAAATGATGTGATGTGTTTGATTTATTACGAAACTTCACTTGAGCATGATTGTTTGTCAGCGTTTGCCTCCGTCAATCTTAATTTTGTTCGATTAACAACGGAGAGATTACAGTCATTGTTGTGACGTCATTTCTTTAATAGAATGTCAGCTTACCGAGGATTTATTCGTCATAGTCAAACTTTTTATATGCTTGTGTATTTGAAATAAGTAATACTTACTAATTAAATCTTTATCGATTTTTAAATATTTAATTAATTTAATTTTTTCCATACTTGATCTATGTTAAGGAAAATATTGATGGCGTAGTCTAAAAAGTGGTGTCAAATTATTATGTTTACACATACAAATTGCTCTGTTTCTCCTCAATTTTTAAAATTATTTCTTATCCGGTGAATGCTGATTCATAATGTTAACATTGGAAAGATATTATATTTTCTAAACCTCTTTTGTTTTAATGAAAACCTCAAGAAGTCGCTAGCAAGCGTGGCGCACATTGTAGACGACCGGAAGTAGCGTACGGTTATGGAGACTTCCAACCACGCATTGTCCGTCGAATTCACATGACAAACGTACAATGAACTACATTCATAAGTCGAGTTGCACGCTAAGTGTTGCAACTAATATGAATACAAGCACAGGCTAGCGGTAGATCCCTACTCCATATTTATTACAGCCAAAGAATATATTCTAAACATTCATGTATAAACTATACGGTATCCTATTCATAGGCCGCTGTACTGTTAGATTGCAATCACGTTAGATCGTGCTGCGTATGTTGTGAAAGTAAACCCTGAGCATGGCTTTATCTATTTCCGTGACACAGTGCCACCTTGCTTTGTAACACGGAGGTACTGAGTTCGGTTCACGGGCTAAATGAATAGTTGGGTTTGGATGGTTAGTTTTTTTTAACCCTACCACTCTCAATGTTAATACGCCGCCATGACAGCATTGCTGCGTTCCTACAGTTAACGGCCTCATAGTCACTAAACTTGAGGTGACATTAAGGTCGTTAGCCCATCGGCGATTAAAAAAAAAATTAAAATTTGTTTACAACATTATTTTGCAGTTATATAAAGCTTTCTCGACCACTACAATTATTTCCTACGGTGCAACGTTATTTGTCTCCGCGACTGCACCTTTCGTTACGCGACCGCCCATTGTATTGTTATCCATACCCACTTTATTCGTACCAATTCTCCCTGCTTACTAATTACTTGATAACTTAGAAGCGAAACGCGACTGTATAGCCGCCTAATTAAAAGTCATCAAGTGCATACGTTTCTTTGTAATAAATAGATTAAATGATAGGATTTAAACTAGGCATTTTTTGCTGTAATTTGTATTTATTGTTTGTAGTTAAAAAATACTTTTTAAATTGATCGATGAACAAAAATAATTTGTAACTTTTTAATCTTCATGAATACATGAATTCTGTAGTACGCTTGTCCCCCGATTTGCTCGGTTCTCGAATTACACGATTTCGCTTTTATACGATTTCTAAATCACTTATTCCGATAGTCAACCGAAATCTAAGTCTAGTATTTTTTTTAGCTAAATTGTATTATAATACTTTTGATCATAATATATTTTGGGTAAAACTACGTTTCTGAATAATAATAATTTTACATTCAAACAATGAAGCGATATTATTTGCTATATAAAAAAAACACGAGAGTTAGGTGAAGCCAAATGTCGTAGCCAAGTGTTCGGTGAACACGTTTTCCAACACGTGAATACCAACGTCATTGTAACAACCGCGGTATATTCGTGACAGTTGAACATATTTTTTTTTATTCTGAAATAACTTCAACCAGCACGAACATCTGTCTATGATTTTCTCTGACAACTCTTTTTTTGATCCAGCGATTGGAGAAGATAAAATATTTTTTATCTATTCGTAAATTTTGAATGTTTAAAATATTTCTTTAACGTTTTCACAACACAAATACTAAAATTTATTATTTCCTTTAAAAAATTATATAAACTTTTTACTCTTTTGCTTATGTTATTGAAATTCCACTTTATATCAACGTATATATTATATACGTTGATAAGGTAAGGTAAGGTTTATTTAAGGTTCTAACGTATATATTATATACGTTAGAACCTTTAATAAACATCTCATCCGATATTTTTTCAACCTCTAATTAAAAAATTAAATAGTTGTATGTGGCAGGATAAAAACAAATTCCGATTACGTAATGTCATAGTATAAAAAAAATTCTCTAAGAAGCACGTTATGTATTTAACACATTTATGTGTTGGTTAACGTCGAGCGTGTTTAGGTAACGAATCAACCATTAATAGACATTGCAACACACTAATTGATTAATAAAGTCACTGTTAAGTCAGAGTATGGCGCGAAACTGGCGATTAATTACTATCGAACCATTATATGACCTTCGTTAATGTATTTGTTTTCTATACCAAACTATGTGATTTAAAAATACACAATTTTTATTACTTACTCTATCTTTAACATTTAAAATAGACTGCATTTGTTCACATATATAATATAAATATAATTATTTCGTACGATTTTGTATCTTCTTTCATTACTTTTATTTAGACATTTATAATCGTGTGGAATGTAATCTCTAATAACATACACTGTACTCAATATATTTTTTTCATTTATTTATTTAAAGTTCCAATCCACAATTTGTACATAAGTTAGACTTAATGCCAAATGATTTTCATTACCAGTCTACTTATTATTTATATATATATATA
>DWQX01003596.1:0-17319 GCA_018245475.1 Pharmacophagus antenor
AACATTTGGGGAAAAATGCTTCACCATTTATGTCTTCATTGTCAAGTAAATTCGGTGTAAACCAGGTCAGTGTTAGCTAATAAGCGATAAAAAAAGAAAAGACTATAAAAGACTCACGACTATAAAAGTTTGCCACTAAGCAATAGCTTTTCTTAATTTCTTTTTTTTCCTTTATTAAGTAATTAATACTTACATACTATGATATATGTTCAGTAATATACACTACTGTTTTGATACGAGATTGATACATTTAATATGCGTAGAGTATAACCAATTCAAGTATATATTCTATATTCGAATTTTTATGTAGTAAAAAAGTTATCGCTCGAAAAGAGTACAGTTCATAAAACTTCTCGATGGTTGCTCCGGCTTCGATCACCCGAATCCATCAAGCTAACTAGCTCAAAATGTGTCAACCGGGTTTTTTTTTCGGGCGCTCACTTTCAAGGGAATACCGCCGCCGCTCCCGCCGGCGTCTTTTTGACGGCGCGAAAACAAGATGGCTACGCGTCATCTGTCATTTTTAATTGTATGTCAAACCGCGCTCGTTCGGGAGCGTCACGCGTCGCCGAGTGTATATTTAGTTTATTGCGTTATAAACGGGACTATTATTGTGGTGGAGATGCCCTCATTAGATTCGCGTTTTGTTTCACTTAAGTTGCTAATTATCGGGCACTTGTTACATGAACTATAAATACCTACAATTAAATCAAGGCTTAATGTTTTTTAAGATAATAAATTAAAAGAAAAACATTACATCACCGAATTTTTAATTTAAATACAAAATGATTATTAAAAATATCAAATTATTAGAATTTTAACATAGGTTTACGTGTCATTTTGATGCATTAACGTTCATCTAAAAATTAATGGTATTTAGATACGATAGATTTTTCACTTTACATTGTTCATCCTTTATTGCAACATTGTTTTATACTTATTTGTAAAAAAAGGAATTTAAGAATTAATTAAAGTTTCAAATTATTAAGACTTCGAAAAAAATCTTGAAAAAATGTCTGTTATTATAATATTAATTATTATTAATAAAAAACAAACTACCAGCGTAGAATCTTAGATTAGAAAAACACAAACATTGTGTTCTGGAGTGAAGTATGATGTTAACGCCACTGTAAATAGATTGCTGATGAGAATCAGTAAATAAATACGGTATTTTGATGGGAAAAATGTCATTTACGGAATACTTTGTTACAAAAAAGCGTTAAAGCTAACTTTATTGCTATATGAATGGTGTACATATTAAATATATAAAGGTATAATATAAAGGTAGATGAATAGACAAACTGCACATAACCTTATTTTCTATTGTATATAGGTTGCAGATATCGAACAAAATAGTAAAATATGAATTAATCGAGAGAGATAAAGTACGGCAGAGCAATTTTCAAGAATTTAAGAATCACAAAACTGTTATTTTGAGCCTCAATACTAAAAAAATCGATATAATAAATCTCATCTTTTAAAGCAATAGTTTGATAACAATGTGTAAAAGCGGACAAGTTAGACATTTATTATACGATTAGACGCAAAATATTTCTTGAAGGATATTGAATTGTTCGAAACCTGAAACCTGAATGTGGACGGACGTCACGTGTTTTTATACTCCAATGCAACACGTTAACAATTCGGTACAAGCGAACATCAAAGCCGCTATCAACGACGACGTATATATAAGTCCTTTGAATAAAATAACATTTCAGCTCCTTCTAATGTCTTAATTTCGGAACGGGAACCGGCGTCGCGGCGCAAGGGACACCTTACCGCGTTTATTTCACAATAAACTGAATATATCGCTTTCCTGCAGACGTTTTCGACAGCCAACAAGTGGCAATTAAAAGTGACAAATGGTATGAGTTATATGTGTCGCTGCCGTGTCGACGCTGGGTTGTTCCGCCATGTTGGAACTGACAGCGCCCGTTCAAAAGCGACGCCCGCCTCCCTCTGATCTTTCCACCGTTCACTTCATTCTTTCGAAGAGCTGACAGAGTCACAATGAGCTTTTAACATCCAAATATTAAATCGTAAAAATTAAAGCAATATGAGCTTTACCACGTGCCAATAAAGAAGGGAGCGTTTGGCGCCTTTATGCGCCATCTTCGTTCGTCGTTACTCTTTGACGGATGTCCGTTTTAAAAAATAAAGATTAAAGCAAACATTATGAAAGGTTATGACGCGTGACGGTTGGCTGTATAGCAATGTGCCTTGTCGTCTAGTGCATTAAAGAGCGATAAATGTTCTCGCAAAATATAAAAACGGTCTCAAACTGCGCGGCCGGGAAGATTTGGTATGTAATTAGTGTCAGTCATCAGACGGAAATAAGCGACGCTATGTTTTTGGAATCGGACGAGGCTATTTTGTTAATATTTCTCTGTATGGAGCAATTATAAAATATGCCATGGTTCCGGACAAATTTATTGTGTCATCATTTCGTATGGAACAAGCCGGCGACTACAAGAAAATCGTCGTGCGAAAGATGTCAGCGCGCTCGTGATAGCTTTATTTGTGTTGCTTTTACGCGCATAAAATCTTATACAAATTACCGCTGACTGAAGTTGAACAAACAAAGTTATAATCACAAAAAAATTATAAATAATGAGCTCGATCTTAAATATGAATATATATTATTCTTGATAAATACTTCTACATACATTTTTATGTACATTTTTAATCGTTTTAATTTTTGTAAATAGTATTTTGAACATGTTTTTACGGTTTATTAGGTTATCTATTATAAGTGATTAAAGTTGAACTAAGTTTAGTGAATCTAATTATTCGATGTAATGAAATTAATCTCTTTATATGTTAACCTACTATGCTATAAATTGAAAGCCTATATATGAGACTGGAAAAGATGACTATTAGGGTAACTGCTATTAATTTTTTAAATAGATTTTTTTACCTAATTTCAACTCATAATGAATACATTTTATTTTTTAACATATGTCTTGGTGTCACTGCACCATGTCTATTTGTCTTGGCACTTCACAATAAATTACTAAATAGCATAAATAGATTTATAGCTATTTTATGTTTCCTATTTTAGAGATTTATGTGAGACGTATTAATTAAATTTTCGATTTAATATTATTAGTAATGCTGCAACCGTTGCCTAGTGAAATGGTTGTAAAGGTTTGTTTAAATAGAAACAATTAGAGGCGGTGGTCGCGATCAAAGAGCCGCGGCGGCCGCTGCAGCCGTCACGGCGACGGTAATGGTGGTAAATTTACATTTAATTAAACATAACACGCCGGTTTGCTCGCAGTTGCTCATCAATTTTACACGTCTGAAATTAAGGGGGAGTTTCATAGATGCAGTTGTCTGCCTAGAAGACTGCGGCGCGGCAAATAGTTGTTTACCACGAAACACAGTCTCCGGTCATAATCCAGGGCCACCAGTTGGTTTTCTCGAACTCGCCTGGCTAGCTATATCGCTTTTAGAGTTATATCAGCCCTATTACCAATGCTGACTTCCGGTTGAAACTCATTGTTACTGAACATCGTGCGAAATTAAACGAAAGTGCTAGTAAGTACTAATACTTTCCTTTTATACTAAACTACATTTAATACATTGAATGGTTAAATTAGTCTAACGCCGGATCCAATAAGAAGAACTAAACAAAGTTAGTGGCACCGTTTTAAATATTATTATGTACAGATTATAGATACATACTTTTCCTTCTATTGAATTGAAGCGAATCACGTATTCACGAATTTTTGTCATTAAAATAGTCTTTTGTACACTTATAAACTCTACAACCATATAGTGTACCATCTATTCTTGTAACTGTAGCCAAATAACAAAAACAAAGTATGAAACTTTATATTTTCGATCAATCATTTAAAACGTCATCATTAAATTGCCATATTCTACATTTTATGATATAGACTCATTAGACTAGTGAAAATAAACTATCAGTGGAAATGCACTTTTACAGAAGCATGCCTGTAAACGCTACGCTTGGATTATTCGTCTCACTCCGCATTATTATGTTAAACAGGGACGCAAACAGACATCGAGCGATGCTAGTTTAAATTAAGCAGGAAACTGAAACTCCTTGATAATGTGCGGTTTGCGCTGAGAGCTATGGTGCATACGCTCGAATATTATGCCCGCTGTTTCTAAATGCAAATTGTGATTGTTGTATAAGCTATCGTTCCTTCGGAAATACAACTGAAACAAAATTCTTTTGTACCCAATGTACACATTCAAATAAACAAATGAAAACAAAGTTGTTTTTTTAATTGTACAATAAACGGTATTTCTTGGCGCGGTTATCGATGTATGACAGTTTTTGCCTGAGAAGACAGCGAATTGTAATTTTTTTTCAAATTATGTATAAAGTATGTATAAATAATTTCAATATAACGTCATTTAAATGGAATATTGTTGTTTGAAATACAAATAAATGTAACGAACGAGGCAATCGACAACATTTGAGTTTCCTCAGGCACCACGTTGTCACGACTTAAATAATAGTGAGATTAACTTTTCAATAGCTGTTACAGTGAATAAAAGTTAGTTGTATAAATTCAATTGCAATTTACTGTCCAATGAAAAGAAGTATTTGTCTATTGCTTATCTATCCTATTTCTACAATTGCATAATAAACTATGCTACCTGTGAATAAGGTAGATTTTAGAACGTATTTCTGAAAATTTAAACAAAACGTTTGCTTTAGACGATGTATTGCGATGATAAAAATTAATGTTTAAATTTGTTTAGAGTTATTGTAGTATTTGTTTTCTAGTACTCTATTCTAGGTATTTTGCAGTAACAATTGTACATTTGTTTTCAATGAGATAAAATTTTAATATAGGTAATTATGATGAATGAAATGAACACATTTCTATATTTAAAGTAAATATTAATCAAAAATAATTTTTACTTTGTAAATAAATATTATTATACTATATTACTTCGCATAATAAAAAGTAATAATGATATAAAAAACAGTTTACTTAATTCCAAGTTTTCAACGTTTTGTACATTAAATATAATATAAATTATGAAAAACAAACTATTATGTAAAATATTATGTATACATAAATTAGGAATCAAAAAGATGTGTACTCCGCTAACAAGTTGGTTTTCAGAACGCACCCCTATATGTAAAAAAAATAATACAGCTCCGACACTAAATGTAGAAGTCTTATTAGCGGACGATAATTAGTGAAGTATGAAAAAAGGCACTATTTAAAAAACATGTATATGTGTATTCTAAACTAGTAGAAGAATTTCGATGCAATTTAGAGAATGGGTATCACATAGTAAAGATGTATCGTTATAAAGAAAAGGCATTAACAAACTTCTCGCCGACAGTGTGTTTACGTCTTTCACGTCCATGGTCTTCTTAAACGGAGATTTTTACAAATTGAAATTCTAAATGTGATGTATGCAGAGTATGATACGAGTATCACAAGAAAAAGATACAAATGTAAACAAGATGGCGGACGCTGTGTAGTTTGCATGCGCTGTTTAGAACGTGATATTGAGCGTGGTTCCGTTGCCGCTTAAATATTTGATGAACGTGTCGGTTGAAGCCACTGCCGAGGGATTCGCCGAGCTTTGTAGAGCGACGTGTACACTGATACCCGTGTGCAAACACGAAACATTGCATTTTTATATAATATATTTTTACTCTGTGCAAATTGAAGCGTCTATATATGAAATTAATTATATATATTAACAAATTGCTTTCAATATTTATGACTAGACGTCAAGCGCCAGCTTCGCAGGGTGCGATATTTGCATTTTCTATAAAGATCAATTCTTCTCCAGGATGTGTACCAAAATATTATCTATCGACTTGGAGAATGAAAGTTCCATTTCAATTTGAATATCTCTTCTTTCTGGTGGAAGTCTGGATACCCTTTCTTAGTGGATACCTTACACATCACAAAGAATACACTCTCCTAATTTCATGTCTCTAGGACCAGCAGTTTAGACTGTGCGTTGATATATATGTCAATCAGTCAGGATTAATAATTTTATAAGTGTAGATTGAAGACAAACATTTAATACCATTTACTATTTTAGTGGATAATTGACAGAGATCAAATAAAGTTTTTATACTGAAAATTCATGAAACCATATTCTCCATTCGCATAAAAATAAACCATCTGTATACTTGATGTTTTTTTTTTGTTTAAACATCAATTTTAATTAAAATTTTATAATCTGAATTTGACATCGCGTTGTATTAAACTTTTTTATCTTTTTAATGTTTTCTTTTTACCTCTTAAAACTAAAATATTTTCTTCGGGTGCTTAAAGTGCCTCCACGGCGCAGTGGTATGCCGTTTACCTTATTACGTGAAGGTTCAAGGTTTGATTCCACACGAGTAATACGATTTTGGATTTTGTAATTACCAACTTCAAGAAAAACCTGCCGTCATAAAGATTACTGTTTTCTGACGTACAAGAGACATTTTTGGCGAGGATGGTGAACATTTACAACCTTATTGCTTTTTAACAATTTTTTCATGTAAACAATTAATTCATGTGAAATTAAATTATAAGTCCAAAGTTTACTTACTCTTTCCCAACGACTCAATCAGCTGAACTGCTACACTGCTATACCATTACACGAATAGATATATTCTTAGAAATATGGACACTAATTAAGTTGAAAGAAACAATTTATATGCCGTGAGGCTTTATACAAATAATAATAAGAGTAATAAAATTGGCAACACGTGTGAATACAGATAGAGTGTCTGCATGAAACGTCGTATGAAAACAAAAGCAGAAAAGAGGAGAAAATATATTGAGTACAGTATGTACGTATAGTACGAGTTCGCCCGTGTCCCAGATGGCGCGCATACCGCGGTAGTAACTCAAGCCGCTACATGCGCGCTATATGAGAGAGCGCCTAGTCCCTAAAAGTAATATTTTATCTATGAGCTTCGTACGTACTATACGTACATCATATATTAACGTATGAACAAAAGCAAGATGTCTGATGACACCTAAACCCGCTTTTTTTATAAGCCGGCGTGAAAATGTTGCCAGTGTATTTTCATTTAAAATCTAAAAATATTTAAATGTTAACTTCTTCATTGAGCTCCAGCGAGCCTGTTCAAATCGGATAGAGGGGATCCGGCCGTCGCGCAATCGGCACTTAAACGTCACGAATCGCCAGTAATTGAGTATTCAATTCTTTAATAAATTGCCGTCGAGATCCCGGCGTCCTCCGCTCGAACTGTTTCCACTGTTAGTGCAACGTTTTTCCTCGTGCCTATCTGTGAATATATCGATAGGCAACACTATTTTTCGTTGTGCTTATCTGCAAGAAAATATCGATAGGCATTTTGCACTATTTTTCATAGTCACTATCTCTGAAAAGACATTGATAGGTATTTTGCACTATTTTTCCTTGTGACTATCTGTAAAAAGACATCGTTAGGTATTTCGCATTATTTTTCGTTGTAACTATCTGTAAAAATATATCGATAGGTGTTTCGAACTAATTTTGTTCAACTACGATAAATAAAAAAGTGAAAATAATTCGATACAATTTTATAATGGAGATTGGGAAAAATAATAATTGATTTTCTATTTTTTTTCCACACATTGAGATGAACAATAGGATAATACGTGACCTCAATTTCATATGTTAAATAAGAATGGGGACAAAAATTATGAAACACATTCGCCGAGAACACCCTACCTCTCACATTATCATTGTTGGAATACATCAATACTAAAATCAATGAAAAAACACTATTACCATCCATACTCAACTTTCTCGGCTAACCTTCGTGCCATAGACTGTTAAAACCAATACATTGAGTTGATTAGATGAAAAAAGCAAATATTGTAATTGAAGGAGTTTAAAACAATTATCATTTATTATGATACTATTTACTATGAACATAATATAAATATTAGATTTTAATTCTTATTATTACAAAGATTTTATGGCTGCCAATGAAACTGTGTAATAGAATATTATCAATACTGTTTCTTATTTCAAGTAACAAGTTCTGTGTTAGACTAAAACTATGACGATAGTTATATATATATAAACAGATAGAAGATAGATACCATTTCTTTTTGGTAAAGTTTTACTATACAACAAACTATTGTCGCATTGCTGAATTGTTCCCATAGAGTATTTACAATAACAACTTGCGCTAATAATATACTAACATTAGTAATAGTCGTAATTCCTTGGTACATCCATAACATTTTTTTACCGTAAGTCAACGGAAACAGATACATCTAAGACTTCATTTAAAAGCTGCATATTTAGACGGATCCAGAACAAGCTTTAAGCTTTTAAAAAGAATCATAGCTACGGCAGTGTACACCCAGAGGAAACATGGTGTAATAAAATTAAAATATAAACAATATTTTTTAATGGGTTATAATTGTCAACACATTATTATGGGGAAGCGAAACTTGAAAACCCAAAAAAAGTCTTTGAAGAAGAAGGAAAACGATATGGGAGAATTAAGAAGATACAGGCAGTATTATTTATTGATTGTATGATCACATTTCCATCCCTATGAAATGAATTCATTCAGCGATATTCAGCATTCAGCGTTTTTCTTTCTATATACGTTGAACAAGAATCTATCATTTCGATTTTAAAAAAATCTCACTAAAAAAAACTTACCTGAAGTATTCGGGCTAGTAGAAGTTATTACTTAATTAAGGAATATTTTAATGACATTAATCCATGACGAAAGTTTTCACTTCAATTCGACGAGAGAAAAAACATTTAAAGTAATAATTAGAAAATTGCCCCCAAGTATCTTACATGTTTATTTTCAGAAGAAGATTTATTTTTGGAACCAACGAAAGAACCATTTGACTATTCCAAAACGCCAGTGAAAACCTAATTGAAGGAGGTATAAGTATTTTGAATTTAAAATTTTCAATTCATCTTATCATTAGCTATACTTTCCAATTTACATTATGTTATATAATTTGTTACAAGAATATTAAGGAAGAAAAATCGAATTCAAAATCGAATTCAACCGCTGGATCGCGTCCGACTGTACAGAATCCTGGCGCAGTAAAAGCTCGCATTAAATCCGTATGAGAAAATTGCCTTCCACGATTTGTTTTGTTAGACGCATAAGCTCGCTGACTTTCCACAACTTACACTCAAAGGTCTTCGGTTAAAATTTAAGTCTCAATTATGCATCACAAGGATTTGAGTGCTCATAGGGCAAGTCGAGATAACTAATGAGAGCGGTAATGGCGATGGGCTGACACTTTACCTCAATTTCACGCGATTTTAAGCGATATTAAGGCTGTGAGTGGTAAACATGCTCACCTAAAATCACATGTGTGACTACCGGAACACAGTAACGCTGTTATGGCGGCAGATTTGGATTAAAAGTAGTAGATATCTCTAAGAGTTCGAGAAAACTCTACCACCATGCAGAGTCCACTACTTATATCCTCTAAAGTCCGCAATTCTACAGTGAAATATAGTATTTAGATATAATGTCGGAAAGTAACTAGAAGTAAGTACTCCCGTCCAAATACGACCGACGAGGGTCTTTTCATGAGAAGTTACACGTTCCACCGCATTCCACTCTTACGGATCACCTCTGGAGATGTAATCTGTAAGACTTCAAGTAGGGTTTTGGTCAAGCATTGACCTATATTTAATAAAAAAAAATAGGTAGCTAAGTAGTGCCTGCCTTATGAGTAATCAGAGACTGACATACTTGTACATATATATTTTTAAATACATGCTTAAATATATATATTAACAATCAATCACAGAATAGACACGAATGTTGATCAAATTAATGTTTATCCTCGCGGGAATCGAACCCGCGAACCCTAGTGGAAGAGGCAGCGTTACTACCATCACACCAACGGGGCAATCAATGTATGCCGACGTGAAAATGTTACCAGTGTACGGATGTTTATTTTTTTATCTGACTATATAAAAATCTTAACTTCTTTCATATAGTTCCAGTATCTTCAAACTGGAAGGAGTTTGACTCCTGGATAGAGTTTGATTTCTAGACAGTTTTGACTGCCTACGTAGCGCAGAGGTTTACCTGCTTTCCTTGTACCGCGGAGATCCCGAGTTCGATCACCCGGGCCACGTGTGTAGTGGAGTTCGGTTGGTGATAGATTTTTGGCTCATGGCTAGTACCACCCTCAATATCAATCTGCTGCCATAACAGCATTGCTGTGTTCCGATGGTCACACATGTGAGAGTCAGAAGTATTCTGGGCGAACACGCTTCTTCGTTTACAAATTCATTGTTACTTAACATTAGGTGAAACCTAGATCAAGTTGTAGCCTATAACCGATAAAAAAATTCCTTCCCATACATTTTCAGCATAAATGCGAGCTCTACGCCGTTAACTGTTGCGACGCATTGAAACGGCCCCCGTATAATTTTCGGCTTTATTAACTTGCCATCGAGGCGTGTAATTAAAAAATGGATCAGAGTGATACATTTTATGAGGACAATGGCGTAGTTAATGTACGCTTAAACACTTCTTCATTTATTTTAAAACGATTGCAGCTATGTTATTTTTTTAAATCGGTTATGGACTAAAACTTGGATTGGAGAGTAGCAAGTGATAAGAACGCAACGAATATTTTTGCTGATTCTATAGAACATTGTAATGTTTTTGTTATATGAAAACATTTAAAACAACTAGTTGATTATTTGGTTTAGTAATTCCTTAGGAAAAATAGCAGCACGTTTAAAGATAGAATTCGTGAATTGCAAGTAATTGTTGACGGTATGAAAGTTTTTTATATGGCCTAACTTACCTTCAATAGATACACAATATTAAGTAACGCATGTATACTCGTCGCCCTTAATATTCTGGCTTACATATATGTGACTGCAGAAACACAGCAATGCTGACAGCTAGCCAGCCTGCTTCAGTGAAATCCTACCATTATCCAGACTACATTACTCATGTGATAATACATTACGACCAATGAAAAGACATTTTTGACCAGCTTTGGCATGATTAGTAGGTTATGTAAAAGATGTTATGACAAGTTACACGACGATGACGTTAAGGTCGTTAAAGTTTTATAATTTGTAAATCATTACGACCAACTTAACCCATTCGAGACCGGATAATTATAATATAACCGAAACTATAAGATTTTTAATTATATCAATCAACACTCAAAACGATTGATACTTCCTCTTAAAAATGATTAAAATGATCTATCAATCATTCTGGATGAATTATAAAGTAAATAAGCTTGGATATAAACATTAAAAGTTTTCGTATGAAGCTAAAAAAAGAATGTTTTTAAGGAATGTTCGTAAAAACACGTCGTCTCGAATGGGTTAACAGGTTCATCATATGGAGAATAAGTAATTACATTAAGCTATTACGAAATAAGCAGTTTGATGGCGTACGAAAGAGACGTCGACATTGGAAAACCGTGAAGATTCGCTGAGCACGGGCCAACAAATGCCGTTCCCGCTTACCCGCATATTATTCTACGACTACCCCCTCCCAATATCGCGCGTTCTACAGTATTAGCTGCTTACTCGGTCGTGTGATTAAAAATTATGCAAGCAATCGCCAGCGCCA
This sequence comes from Pharmacophagus antenor, assembly GCA_018245475.1. NCBI lineage: Eukaryota > Metazoa > Arthropoda > Insecta > Lepidoptera > Papilionidae > Pharmacophagus > Pharmacophagus antenor. The sequence goes on from DWQX01003596.1 coordinate 11,564, forward strand.
GTGACGTACACGGTAGTATATATATCGATAAATTATCAACAAAGCTAATTCAATATCAGCGTTACATCATTTCTTCTTTTAATTTTTAATAAAATATAATAATAATAAATTTATTTCAATAAAATATAAAACTCTGGCATTGGTTGCGATCAGGGCCGTGGTGCAGGAAAAATATTAATGCATGTCGCTATTTTTCCATCATTTTATTTATATAGTCTTGTTCAGACATTGTACCAATTATGATTTATTAATTTTAGTGCACTACCTCGCTTAAATGGGGTATCCCGGACTCGGGCTTGTATAGGAGAACCGCCGCTGATTGCGTTATATATTTTATTTTAACAAAATACCCGGCAAATCAAATAATATTTTTTAATTTAGATATTAGACTTAAAAAAAGATAAAATTGGATTATTTAATAATAGTAAATATTTCTTTTAACAAAAATTGCATTCGTGGCTTAGAGTTAAACCGTTCAGATACTGGGACGACAACCTCCGTGGCGCAGTGTTTTAGCCGCTAGCACTGTAACGTTGAGGTCCCGGGCTCGGCTCGTGGACCACAAGAGTAGTGGATGGATGGTGGTAGGGTTTTTCAAACCCGTCTAGTTAACTCCTTCAATGTCAATCTGCCGCAACGAATATACAGCATTGCTATGTTCCGGCAGTCATACAAGTGAGAGCCAGATGTATTCTGGGCGTACACGTTTCACCATCTACGGCCTCATTGTTTTTTAACATCAGCTCAAATCGAGGACACATGTTAGCTCATAGCCGTTAGAAAACATTTACAAATTAGATCGTTTCAAATTATCGATAAACATGAACGCAACTATGGGAAGCGCGAATGTATAACGTCAGAGGTTCGGCGCGTGTGCCTATTATTGCTTTAAAAGCTTTTTAAAAAGATAATACGCGTCTGCGGTAGCGACGTGGCGAGTTTTAATTGTTTTTCAGAGGAATTTATATTCCTGGGGTTCGGGAGAACTCCTTATCCAAACGTGGTATACTTATAATGAGAAAAAAGTTCGTGGGAGAAAAGAAACATCTGAATGATTATTTTTAAATTATTAACTCTATATCAAATGCATGTTGTTAATCTAATGAATAATATTACAAAATATGTTGAATAAGTTACAATAAATATTTTTTTTATACAATACTATTAAAATTGAACTGACTTTTATTAGAAACATTTTTTCATAATTTATTTAAATATTTGTGACAAAAACTTAGAGGTAATACTTTATTTAAACCAAAAAATAAAAAAGTCACCAACACCGGACAGTGCGCTGCGTTCGTATCCAACCTGAAAGTGTCCGGTCTCAAAAGAGCTTTGCTACAAATAAAATATACAAACCCATTGCGATGTATATGTAATACACGAACTCACGTTAAATATCTCAAAGAATATCTGTCCGGTTCGGGGGAGGGTGCGGGGTGTAGAGGCAGCGGGCCGGGGGGGGGGGCGACGGGTGTTCATCCGTGAAATGGTTCGCTCTTGCCGTATATCGATTTGGGGCTTAAGCCCTCCTGAAAGGCATTAATAGACTACCGTTTGGGGCTGCGTGACACTGAGATTTCGTATGAAGTTCGCGTTAAGGTTGTTAATGGTAGAAACGCATGATGTATATATTAGACGTAATCTCGAGAACCTTTTACTGCAATTGCACACAATTGTTAATAATTGGAGGAACTATTGCATTGTCTTCGTAATCATATCATACAAACTACACAAATTATTAACATTTATCATCATCGTATATGATTTATGACCGATACTATATCGCACTCCCGAGAAGAAAACTGCAAGTAAATCTAGGGTACTCTTTTTTTTTTGCTTTAAGTATGGTTACGGAGATCGTAACTTATTAAATTAACAATAGAGCCTATTTTTAGACATGCAAATATTAATTAGGTTAAAAATAATTTAATCTTATTTAACAAAACAGTATAATACCATTGCTGATTAAACATTTATATATTACAGCAATAGCCCCAGCCCCCGCCTCAGCTGAATATCAGCGCTGTAGTTCTGTTGCAGCTTGTAGCTGAGCTAGGCGCCCTTTCGGTGCTAATATATTTATATCGACCCTATTACTAATATTATATATAAATTTTACTTGCGTGTAGTACCGAAGAAATCTTTTTTCTTTCTTTAAAAAAAAATTACCAGGTGTTAATACTCACATATGGTATTACATCGATAATCACTTGACGCTATGTTTATCGCAACAGTCAGTCCAATATTGTTTCAGTACACAAAAAAAACATGTGATAAAGATAGTGTTGTCCGCTTCAATCGCTTCCGTATTGATTAAAATTTCACAAAATTAGTATTAATCGGCAAGGATTTTTTGTCCTGTGTGTAACATTTCGTCAATTATTAAAAAATTACATATCCACACAAATAATCCGTTAGTCACTTTATTATTTTCTGTTTTATAGTCATTTGATCAACATTTTTTACATTAATTTTGTGGGATATTTTAATGTCGTTAACACAACGGTGGTATTACTGTACAAACCGATAAGTTCCGCATACTAAAGCATTAATGTAAACTAAAATTAATAAATCACAATTGATTCAATGTCTAGACGATGGACGAAGTAGAAAGGTTAATAGAAACAATTATATCTATTACTATATAGAGCAAGCCACTTAAATAAAGTGGCTTGGTCAATATTTTACCATTGATTGAACTTATATTTTATCTCTACATATATTATACATTTAAAACATTACTATTATTGCCCCGAAAATTGCAGGAAAACTTATGAAGAAAGTGTAGCAATATTAATAAATGAATTTTACTAAAAGTAAGACTAAATTCAAAAAGGAAAATAAAGTGTGAACAGTATTTATGAAGAAATGCAAAATCAACTTTTAAGTACTGTTTTCCCAACTTTAGGGTTGAATTCTTTTAAGTTTTATAAGAAAAACTTGGTACTACGCTCTAGGAAATAAACATAAAAAACTATAGAAATCGAACCATTCAGTAAAAACTTATACTTGGTCTGGTATATAAAATATTGAAAAAGAAAAATCTCAAACCTCCCCTCTTATAGTCGGTTAATAAATGTACCCAACCATGGCGCCTGCAGGGTTTAGCTGCTTAACTTATGTATAGAGTAAATTAAAATTATTAATCAAACATGAAAAGTACCAGGGGATCATAGCAAGGGTACAAGTGTGCAGAACAATGGGGCCGTCTCGGGAAGTTGGACGATCTTGAAACTCCCAAAGTCTCGCGCAAACAGTCCAATTATTTAGAATCGGTATGATGGCGCGACAGCTGCTAGATGAAGAGTTGTTCCAAAGTTTCCTTAGCCCCTTCACTTTGATTGAACGTTGTTTTGAGATTAACAACTAAGAGTTATAAAGTTTTTGCATCCAACTTTATAAACAACAGAAAATTAAGAAAACCATCAACAAGTCATTTTTAGCAAAAATTAGACACGACAATAAATAAGAAGTGAAAACCATAAAGTTTGGACAGAAATTATCGTAGTACAAAATCGATATTGTCAATTTTTTTTATTTTTACAGGTCAAAAAAACAAAGTTACAAAGTTTACGCGTTCTAATTCTTACGCATTTCTTAATCGCATGCACCTTTTAATTAGCAACACTGAAAATATCTGCACATTTATTGCATGCCAATTTACGTTGATTGTTAATATATTTACGTTGTTTATATTAAAAGTTAGTATTTACAAAACTATGCAAGACATATAAAGTATACAACTTAATTCTTATGTAATGAAAACAGTTTAATGCGAGATAAGCTAATTTATCTCCAGTTTTTTTTTTCAGTTAATATGTAGTCAAATGAACTACTTATTAGTATATAAATTTAGAAAATTCATTTTCCTACTTTGTGACACCTCTTTGATATCACAAACGATGAGCACTAACTATTTCCAGTGCAAGTTAATAAGTGGATATACTTCACATTTCCTAAGCTGATGTGGTTTCAGCAAAACATTTTACTTTTGATTAGGAAGGTAAACATTTTAATTCCTAATGATTCAGAAGCTTTTCAATTTCATTTTTTGTCAAGACTATGCTATATTTCGCACGGAGAAATTCAAGTAAATGACATGTCACAACAAGTCAGACATTCGAAGTAAATATAACGACAATAAGAATAATAAATAAAATGGTTTTTGCAGCCAAATACTTAGCATTTTGTGCAATTTGCGGAATTTGAGCGGTATACCTTTCCGCCGCTCAAATTGTAGCCTTAGAACTTTAAGGGTCAAAAAACTACAATTTTTGGTAAGAGATGAAAAATGTTGGTTCGCTGTACGCTGCATATGTGTAGTGGTGGCAGTGGTGTCGTGGGGCGGCGATAGGCGGGCGGCTCGACGCTGCAGGGCGGCTTTGTGATGCAGATAACCTTAATCCGTGTCTGTCGGCCGCGTGTCAACACCAACCGCAAGCCCGCATCGCCCTAGTGTGGACATACCTTATTATATATACATTATTCTTGTGTATAAAAAAGCAGTAGTTATTATGTAATAAATTTATCATTTTATTAAATTGACTTGAGCAATGATAATAAAAAGTTTTTGAATGCCTCCGTAACGCAATAATTTACTACTTTCCCTTGTAACGTAGTGGTTCTGGGTCCGATTCCCGGGCCGCAGGAGCTGTGGAGTGCGGAATGGTGATAGGATTTTTCGAACCACCCTGGCTAGCTACCAACCTCGATATCAATTTGCCGTCATAACAGCATTGCCGTGTTCCGGCAGTCACATATGTAAGCCAGAAGTATTCTGGGCGAACACGCCAAATCTATCATCCTCATTATAACTTAACTTCAGGTAAAATTGAGGACAAGTGTTAACCTACAACCGATAAAAAGAAGTTCCTCTTTTTTATACCACTAAAGTAACAAAAAACCTGTGAATCCGCGTGACGTTAAGCGATTGCAGTTCTGTAATTTAGACAATATGGGTGGGACAGTGAGTACTCGCTGTCGTATGACTAATGTCTGACGACAAACAGCGTAATGTAGTATAGCGTAAACATTTCACATTTTTAAGGGGAAGCATACGTCTCTTTTATTGGTCACTGTCTTTTGCATAAGAAATATATTTTAACAATTGTAATATGGACATGCGCAATAATTGCTTATTTCTTTAGATACTTTAAATATGGTATAAAGCATTTTGTATTTTTGAACCAGAAAAATAATATTTATTCGTTTGCATCTTTAAAAAAAAAAATCTTCAAAATATGTTCTCTATAACACTTGTTACGTCGTATCCACATCTTATGAACGTAAAACGGTATAAGCAAGAGAGCGAAAGGATTATGAAGGGCTGAGATAGCAATTTGCGGTGTACTTAATTACAAGATAAATTAGTATGTAAATTAATCGTCGTGAACTCGACGGGAGAGCGGCGCAACGTCGCGGCGTGGCAGACGTCGGCGTCTGTGTTAGCACGCACCGCTTTATATTACTGGGTGGTATAAATACTTCCACCCATAACATGTGTTTCTAAGAGTATAGCCATTTTATACCGTCTTATTGCCTCTGAGGCGCAGTTGTTAACTCGCGTCCTTGGAGTACGGAGGCCCCGGATTCGATCCCCGGTGCAAATGTGTAGTGGAGTCTGGATAGTACTATGGTTTATCGAACCCACCTGAAGAGCTACCACCCTCAATGACAACCTGCCGACATAACAATATTGTCGTGCTCTGGCAGTCATATACGTCAGAGTATACTGAGCGAACACGTTTCACCAT
>DWQX01003597.1:0-17311 GCA_018245475.1 Pharmacophagus antenor
ATCATACGCAGATTTAAAATATTTTGCAAATTATAACCTGTGTACAAAGTGGTCTCAAACTTTTGGCCGTCAGTGTACATACACGCTAGTTCTTAATCAATAAGAGTTTAGTAAAGACAGTGTACTATATACTAAAACTATGTAAATCAATTCATAGATAAAAATAATAAATAGAATTGCAAAATTTTTTGAATTTGCATCCGCATTTTTCTTTTGTTATTTTTTAAATTTTAACCGTTTCTGTTAATACTAAAGTTGCTCGTCTTTACAGGTAACAAAAATAATCTATAGAAAATGATATTAACAAAATTTAATTACAATTATCAATGTACAGATAATTGTAACTGAATATCTAGAAAGTGGATGTTGTCTACATATAATAGTATAACGATTGTTTAAAAGTTACTTTTTACAATTCTATGTTTATCATGGATATATATACTTATTTATATATGTTGTATCCGTAGAAAATAACGACTACTTATTTTGTAGGAAAAAGAAAGCATAAGACCAATAAAACCAATTTATTTACAACACAAGTAACAAACATCATTCTTAATGGATGTAATGTTTCACTTGTCTTAGGTATGCTAATTCGGAATTCCAAGTGGTTTACATATTTAATAAAAAAGTTAAGGTAAAACATTATAAATAGTTAATAAAAAACTATAACAATCAATTATTTTTTTTACCGTGTTTTACTATTTCATTAAATAACAATAATTTCATAATTTTAAAACCCTTTAGAACTACATAAACACATAAACTGACGACCAATATCACATAGGCATAAACATCAATCATCGAATACGCAATCCAGCTTAAATCTAAACCTGGGTTTTTAAAAGGCTGTTCCTTAATATTTCTTATTACATATTCTATCCAAAACATTGCTGTATCTAGAGCAGTCATTGGCCTGTCTTTAAACCTCTGTGACATCTCTACTGCTTTTTTCTTATAAGTGTTATTATTAAGAACTTCCAAAATAACTGTTTTTAGATAACTCTCTTTAATATCTTTGTACTCCAATATTTTCCCAAATCCTTTTTCTTGCGCTTGTAACAAGTTGTTATATTGATCTGCATAAATTGGAACACCTATTATGGGTATAGCGTGAAAAATTGCTTCTTGGGTACCAATTAATCAACCATGAGAAATAAATAATCTTACGTTAGGATGAGCTGGAAATGTATAACACAGTTAAAATCTACTCGTCTCGTTTATTGTATGACAATTGGTTATTTTTTTTTATTTCTTTTAGTTTGATGTAGTTATGAAAATAATTTATTCATGTGTTAAACTTTGACTTTAGAATTTATAATCTACAGAGATATATAAATTTAAACCAACACCTGCATCTCCTATGTATTTCATTCAATTCTTATATTGTGATTTATTAAGTAATTAAATATTTAGATTTTTAAGTAGATAAAAAATAATTATGCAAATATTCTTTATGAAATTTATCTAAAACCGATAAAACTTTTCATATACTGTTTAATTTACTCTTTCAACTTACCGAAAATTTCCTTTTGTGGTAGCCAGCTTCGTATTTCAACATTTTTCGATTTGTTCATTAAGCTATTGTCTTCCCATTTCCACAAAACAGTTTGATTTAATCGGTTAAATACATTAAGAAATGCATTTTTTTTCTCGAGTGGTAATTCGGAACTCTTAACGTTCGAACCGAAACTCATATAGATAACACCATCTTTTGATCGATCTAGTAACTCTTTTAGATCCTAAGAAGATAATAATTTATTATAAATACCATTCCTAATACATAACTATCTTTTACATTTATAGGAAATTTATCTACAATGGAATATATCTCATAACAATTTTATATTCATTATTATAACATCTTATGAAAAGTAATACAAGCAACAAAACACAACAATAAGTAATTAAAAAAATACTACCGTTTCGTTCGAAATATCCTTTATCTGACCGTCTTATCTGCATGATCATCTAAAGTATTTTGAATCAAATCCAGATCAAAGAATAATATGATGTAATATTATAATGATGTAAAAAAATTCTCTAGCTAAGCGGTCAATAAAAGTATGCAAACATCCATAAAACTCAATTTACAAGTTATGATAATAGTTCAAGATTTTTAAAAGCTTTATTAATTTTATCTAAAATTATCGGGAAGGTAAAAATAGAGAACATTTTTATTTGTCATAGTTAGAGAAGTTGCAGAATTAACTTACGAAAACATGAAGTTGGAAAGGGTTCATAACTATTATTTATTGTTATATTTTCTGATAATAGCTTTATTAAAAGGGGCTGGCAAAATAAAAAAAAACAGGTTTCAATATTTAAATATACCCAGGTGACCTTCATAAACGGATTGTCGCCTCCTACTTGTCGGAGCAGCACATTACCTTCCCCGGACGTGACGGGGAGGTGACACACCCGGTTCGTAACGATGTTCCCCAGGGGTCCGTGCAGGGACCCCTGCTCTGGAACATCGGTTAGGACTGGGTGCTGAGGGGTGCACTCCTTCCGGGCGTGAGCGTAGTCTGACAACACGCTGGTCGTCGCCGGGGGGGAGTCCATACATGGTTCTACCTGTCTTGCCACTGCAAGTGTGGCACTTTTCGTGGGTCGAATCCGCCAACTGGGTTTCCGGGTGACTCTTGAAAAGTCCAGGGCCGTGTGTTTTCACGGCCCCCGACGTGGACCACCCGTAGGGACCCACTTGGTGGTTGAAGGAATACGCATTGGGGTGGAGCCCGCGATCAAGTATCTTGGACTTTACCTCGACAGTCGCTGGAGTTTCTGCGAGCACTTTCGCCGCCTAGCTCCCCAACTCACTAGGGCAGCGACCGCTTTGGGCCGTTTGCTGCCAAATGTCGGGGCCCCAGTCTGGGCATCGTCCCTGACGTCGAAAGATCACCGTCAGGGCAATCAGGGGGTACCGTACCGTCTCGCGCGAGGCGGCGTGCGTGCTCGCTGGCTTTGTGCCCTGGGATTTGTAAGCCGTAGCGCTCGCCGAACTTTACACCTGGCGGGCCGACATACGGTCCCGCAACCCAGGGGCACGAGTGGCGCCCGCGGCGGTGAGAGAGCGGAGACTCCAACTCCAGCCGTCATTGCTCCGGGAGTGGAAGCAACGGTCCAGTCCACTGCGCCCAGCCGATCCCTCGGCTGGGCGCAGGACGATCGAAGCGATCCGTCCTGTGTTTGAGGAGTGGACGGGCCGGCGACACGGAGTATTATCGTTCCGGGTCACCTAAGTACTCTCGAGGCATGGTTGCTTCGGGTTGTACCTTTGCAATGTGGCTCGGTGCAAGCCCACGGAGATGTGCCACCACTTCGATCGGGGCTTGGTGGACACCCCCCACCATACCCTCGCCGATTGTGAGGGTTGGGACGGGCTTCGCGGTGGCCTCATCGCTGCGATCAGAGCGGACCTCTCGCTCCCGACCGTCATTTCCAGGATGGTCCGGAGTGAGACAGAGTGGTCTGCTGTCGCCTTCTTCTGCGAGCAGGTCATAGCTGCTAATTAGGCAGCGGAAGGGCAGAGGGAGCTTACCTCCTCGCTTCCCTCCCGGCAACGACGAACCCGCCGGCGGCCGCAGGTCAACAATGACCTCCGATCGCCGTGATCCGGCTAGCGGGCGGTGAGTAAGACAGCTCACCGCCTGCGCTCTGGCCTTGGCAGACGGTGTGAGAGTGTTCCCTTGCACCGGACAGTCGTCCAAAAGGACTCGAAACGAGGGCCGCTAGCAGGGCGGCCCGATCCGCCGTCGGGACGCGGGCCATCCTGCAGCAGATACCGCTCCCGGCCAAAGCAGCGTCGATGGAACACAGGGGGGTTTTAGTGGGCTGGTGCCCCACACACCGGCTGCGCACACTGCCTGTGCATAACTGACGGTCCTGGCCATGGGCGCCCAGCACCCAAAAATATTTCCTCTAGCCCCAAAAAAAAAAAGGTGTCCTTCATAAAAATTGATACAAGTACTAGTAACCTAAAATATAAAGAAAAAGAAAAGTATTCACCATAGAAAATAATTGACAAAATATTTCTCACAAGTTTGAAAAAAATATATTTCGTGTATTGGATTGACATTGACTTACTTTTGGGAGTTTTGCTTCACTCTTCTTTAAATGTATTCCACCTATTTCCACTATATTAGGAAGATAGGCAGTAGGTCCGTCAAAACTGAAATGACTATTAACGAGCATTAAAGAAGCTTTCTGCTGCAGTTCATACAGGCTTGGTACAGGTTCTGTTAGATTGGTTACGTATTTTTGTACAATCTGTTCCTGCTGTTTTAAATACCAAAAATTCCACCAAATGAATTCGTAGAATGTAAAAAACAAATTCCTTAATCTACCCCAGAAGCTCGTGGGATCTTTGATATCCAAAAATTCGGGAATAACTGTGGCTAACTGCAATGGGTTCCGTGCGATTATATTGTGTCGGCGACAATTTCCAAATGTTGTTACAAGTACTAATGGCGCTTGGTATTTGTGAGCTAAGATATACGTGGCTTCCTGAAAGAACTGTTCACAAATGACCAAATCAAATTTTTGTTCCGTGGCCAAAAATTTCTGAACTTGAACGGAATTCAAAATAACTTCTGTGAAAGCTAAGCCACCGGCCCAAAGAATTTTTTCATGAAATTTTTCTGCTGATATGCTCGCCATTGAAAACACATTTGGTCTTCCGCCACCTGTGAATCGATTAATAACTTTATACCAATAAATAAATGATGATTTTGTTATATTATAAAAGGAAGTGGTATAAAAACAGCGTTTATCTGATGTTAATAGATAGGCTAGCTCTTAACAATGGGTTACCAATGAAAATGTTTACATTACTGTCTATCGTCCACGAAATAGAATGTTTTCAGATTTAAACCGCAAGACAATAGTATTTGCTCATTACTTCTTAGTCACTGAAATAAGCATTGCTATAGAAACGATGTAAATATATATTTTAACAATTGTTTCAAAATATTAAAAGCCGTTATTATGTCTATCATACTCAACTATCTTACTACATCTCAAACTCTTGAAATTATTATTTACTATTCGTAACATTATTTAATTTTCCTTGCGGTTGATGATATTTAATCAAAAATGAAATATTGATATTTAAATGAAAGAGATGTTACATAATTTTAAAGTTAAAAAGAAATACAAGCAAGCATACTCCAAAAGACGCATATGAGAAGATCTGTAAGAATTTTCTTAAACACGAGAAAAGTATTTTTTAAAAGTTGTTATTATATACTTGAATACGAATAGTGAAAATATCAATCTAGTACTAGCTGAATCTTACAGCTATTGCCTATTGATTGATAGTTTGTATATTAAAATTATAGTTGTGAAAATGGAATAACGGTATTGAAATATTATGCTCTTCTCTCTAGTGGTAAATCGTAACAAAATCTAAATAAAAACATTATTTAAACAAAAACCATCCATACGTGCTTGTTTTTTATTAAGATCAGTCCAATGGTTCTGGGGATTAGAATTCTCCAATAATTTTAAATCTTTTTTAAAATAATTATGTGGGTAGTACAGATTTTTGTGTCGACTTAAATTTTTTCTGCTCTTATAATTGATATTTTTTCCGTTTGTTTATGTCGAAATTTTTATAATTTCTATATTTTATGCTGAAACCGTGAGCCTAAACCAAGTGAAGTTCACCATTAGTGAATATGTCATCATCCATACCTTCTTACTATAAAAATGTTCGAACTATGCGGCAGGTGTGTAAGATCACCGCTTTTTGCACATTAACGAGTATTCTCAGGGAGGTTTAACAGTTTGAGACTATGGTGTAATAGTTTAGGTATAATGCCTGTACTAGAGATAACTTATTATTATTATATACTCATAAAGTAATTACTACAAAATTACATCAATTACATTTTTTCAACTCGACTAATCATTACTTTTTACGGTTTTAAACGCCAAAGATATTATAGACACATTGAAATATAAATTTAATTATTATTAGATTGTTCAACTGTACAATTAAATTAAAATACAATTCATTCGTTCAAGTTTTCTAGGTTCTTTGAAAAACCTAATTTAACGGTGATAATTGAGAACACAGAAAAATAATCAGCCATATGAGTATAACTAGTCTCCGATTTTGCATCATGTAAGATAACCATTAGTTTTATGTATTTTGTTTGCAATTAAAGAAATTGTACGATGGTCTATAATCAGACTTTGCAATAATGTGTCCGAGACGAAGAGAATTGGAAATTGATTAAGCAATCTCTACAAATAAATCTTTTCATTTTCACAAAATTCTATCTTCTTCGTCCTCGGAAAGGGCCAGAGTACTGTATATATTTATAGCTCAAACTACAGTACAACTCGCGTATTTTTTTAATTAAAAGTCGTTAAAATAAATCGAGAATAAAAGAAGGAATTTCTAGTGAAATCTTACGTATATTAAATGCGAAACTAACCGAAGACTAAACAAAAAAAATACTTACCAATTATTTCCCAAATTTTTTTATCGTCCACCATCACCTCGTGATAATTCTCAGGGGGATTTTTTTCCTTATTGGCTGTTATAATGGTTACATTGTGCCCCCTTCTAGCAAGTTCTAATCCAATGGGTCGCAACATAATATAATGAGACTTTGAAGTAAAAGGTACCACATATAATATATTAGCGCATTGACAGAGTGTTAAGAAACATAAAACCAAACATTGTATCTTTAGAAAAACCTGCAAATAAATAAGATAAGTAATTTATGTTAACAAGTGTGTGGATAAGGCTGGGAGTAAAAAATGGCAAATACTGAAATAATTTAATATTCTGCATACTCTTATTTCATAGAATACTTAACTTATTAAGAAAACACCACCCAACGATAAATACGTACTTTTAAGCCGAAATTAAAAAAAAGAGAAACATTTCCTTTTTTCCAACCAACAAACTTATGTAGTGAAATTCGAGATATTCTCTTTTAGCCAAAAAAATAATAAGCGGAATGAAACCATTCTGTAAAAAATACGTGTGCGTACAAAAATAAATACTTTGGATTACGAACCCGTTCTTTTTGTTTTCAGTAAATAAAAATTAATAACTAAATAATACCCCTGAACGTATAGCGACAATAATGTTCGTAATATATTGTACGTTCTCGATCGGCATAAGACCAGGTTTTGATAATTTTTTATCAAATGATAAATTACTGTTACGCATTCAGTAAAATGTACTATACTATATATAGTACTAAACACTTAAGGTTGTAAATATCTATTATTAAATAATCGAACACAGTATAACTTCGTATAACTTCCGATTTGTATTTTGATTTCGCTCGAAATTACTTTAAATTTCAATTTCAATTTATTTAAATTAATCACAGAGTCTCGGCAGAGTAGTAGGTGCTTATTATAGACACTTATATTTAAATTTTCAATTATTATATTAAATCTAGATATAATAATTTTAAAAAATTATACAACAATTCTAAAAAAGACTAAAGTATATCCGAATATTTTAATAAAGAAAGTCCCTGTTTCATATATAGCCCAGTGCATTATTTCACAAATATTTAAATGCGCAATTTTTTTGGCAATTTATTACAGGTTCTATCTTCATAGCATTACCACTTTTTTCGAACGCGAAATTTGCACTTCGACGAGGATGCAACAGTAAATGTATAAACAGCTTTTATAAATAACAAATTAAAACAAATCTTGATAATAAATAAATTATTATGAAATAATTGTACTTGTTATGAGATAGTAAAAATGTGTTAAAACTCTGACCCACTCTCATAAACTAAATACTCGTATTTTTATAAGAAGCTATTACGAAAATAACTTAATACTTGCGGTTAATAATATTACTATAACAACGAACCATTTTCATTAATCTCATCGTCAGTATCGTACCCACCTACTCAAAGGCGGAAACAGGACTGACATGAGACATATATTAATATGATGAAGCTTGCAGTGTCACGATACCTATACAAATCTAGTTATCTGTAAGTGGAATTCGTAAAAACTTACCACCAATATAGTTCATATATTAATGAGATTTATCTTCATGAGACTTAATGGCACAAAAACAAACTGGTGGACTACCCGTCAAGGTGAATCAGTATTTTATTATACTTTAAAATTTCAGTCTACTACATTAGAAACAAAAAATTATATTTTTTTGAGGGTTTTGCTTAATGTAGTCATAAAATATGCTCCAAGTATGCATATAAATAAATGAAATATTGATAGCATCGATTACATTAGATTTGTATCTACAAAACACAAACTTTTAACAATTTCTTTATTAGATAATCTTAGTCTTTTTTTTTTTAAATATATTTGATAAGTTTTAAGTTTAAATGATTATTTATCATTTGATTTTGTAGACTGCAGGTAAATAAGATATTCACTTTTTTTTGGAGAGGAGCAGGACCTATTCTCAGTATTAAGCGGTACGCCTTCTTTAATAATGAAGTTGTAGATTGACTTTACGAAGATGGTTCGAATAGTTTTAAAGTTCATTTTAATTCGTTTTTATATAATTCGTTCATAAATACATAGAGTTCTAAAAAATAATTCCGAGACAATTCAAATAAATTTATTTACATATTTATCTCCTATTATAATCTGTTTCATGAATTTCATCAAATATATTCTGTTTCATGAATTTTTGTATATATAAAATAATGTTCAATTTATGTATATATAATTCTAAGACACCGGACATCCCTTAAAATTGAGCAAATATAAATATTATATAGGTATACACAGTACCAAGCAATCTTTGTTTCTATGAAACCAAACAATAACAAACGTTTTCACAACTTTCAAGTAATAGCACTTCTTTAGAGGCAAACCCTTAAAATTCTTTTTTCACTGACAAAGCGCTATCTTACGACCATACTTTGTAACACGAATAAATATAAATTGTAATAAATATTCTTCAGAATTATCACTAGATGGCTCTGGATGAATAGGTAGCGGTAGAATCATTTACTGCGGTTCACAACAGATAAATTCTACGTAAAGGAGACTACCAAAAAAGATAATTCAAGTACTTTTAAATTTAAATACGGTCTGTGAACTGATTAATTACGCGATTTTTATTACGTTTTAAATTACTTAGATAGATAACAACATAGCGCCTGTGTCTGTTACGGTATTTTAGGGTGCCAATGTGGTTGTATTCCATTTTAAGTCTTGTTCAATGTGCTGTGTAGAAATCCTAACTAGCGTCAAATTGCTATGGGTGGTCGTGTCACTAACTAATAAGTGTACGGCCTGCTTTGTCACGTCGTCGCTTTGTCGTATGAAAACATGACATTATAGAAGGTTAAATGTTAAAACATTTGTTTAAATAATTATATTCCACTCGTATAATTAAACTAGTATTGTTCTTCCAGTGAACGAGTGAAACATGGTACTAATACTAAGCTACGAATTGTCATGAAATAAATGTACTAATTGCTATAATATTAAAAGCAGAGCTACTGTAAACAATTTTAATGTAAAATATTTTAACTGAATATTATGACAATGTAGTAATAAAACAAATTTCATAGTGCGTATTAACACATTATATTTACTTGAATACAATTTAATAAAATCTTTATTTTTATTACAAAATACATTTAAAAAATGTTACACAAATAAAAATAAGATTATTTTACAGTACATTATATTTTAAACATATCATTACTTATGAACAAAACTAATTTCAAAAAATACCTCGAAATGGACGGAATTATATCAACCATTTGTTATGAAAATTAAAATTAGTAAAGCTTTTTGACTTATTACGTGACAAAGCCTTTAATTAAATAAAAATATGTGGTTATTATCGTGTAAGATTTATTCGATCTCAGTTTGTCGTCAATATATTTTGAGTAATTAGTACCATATATTCTGCACTCGACAGTCCAATAAGTCAGTAACGTAATATGTATAGTTATGGCAATATTATGGTTAGTTATATACGTAACTAATAATCTCTAATCTTCTCTACAATCTTGTAATTGGTGCTTCTTCGTTCCGAATACAAAGGGACTGGTCCATTCTTAGTTTCGTAGCTGGACGGGGATGTGCGAGCACCGTTCTCATAGTACTTGACGCTTGCAATAGGCTCCCCTTTGTAGCCCCTGCTCTTTGTCACCGAATTGACTTCTCTTGATTCGATTATCTCTTTCGATCGGCCATCTTTGGAAGGCACAATTTTTTTACTAACAGTTTCTACGGTATCCGTCACACTCGGCCGCTCCGGGTCACCTGAACGAGTCGTATATCTATATGTCTCCGAATAGTTATCACTGCTGTTGCTGCCTCTCCTGATTGCCGGCGACTTTAATCTGTTTTCTAATCGCGAGACGAAGGGGCTGGTTTCTGTATTTATCGATTCAGTTTTGTAGAGCGGTATCTTTCTTTCCTCTGATATTCTCTCCTTGTAGTGCGGCGACGGCGTACCGTATCTAGACGATAATCGGCTGCCGTCCGATTCGTCGTCGGCGTGAAGCGTTTGATACAGATCCGGAGCCCGTTCGCGGAGACCTTTCAGGAATATCTTCTTCTTATCGGTTTCCTCGTACGATTTATTGTATCCATTTGTATGACCATTACTTATCGGCGCTGTTTTACCATACCGCGCCCCAAATAATCCGTCGCGCCTGCGCTCAGTCTCGCGAGAGACGGCGTCGGCTAAATCACGTTGGCTACGATTAATAATCGAAACAATACCAGGGCTCTTGAGTTGTTCCGGTGTCTCGTCTAGTCGACTTAAATGTGGGTTCGATTTATACATGGTTGAGTAGTTGCGGTTCATGCCCGTGACGTAACGCGGGTGTGTCTCCTGTTCAGGAGCGCCCATAGCAAAACTCTTGCTCCTATTCAGCCCCTTGTAGGTCCGCGCCGGTTTTGCTGGCCCGGGCGGATAACCATTAATTTTAACCTCTTGGCTTTGTGGCACGCTGTGATTGTTTGATATATTGATGGCACTTGTTGATCTCTTGTTTGATGTGAGCCGATTCCAGTATTTGTTGGTCGACGGCTTCTCGGTGGTCTTTTCTTTACGATCGTGAAGTTTGCGCGGCAAAGTCTGAGCGCTGCGTGCGTACTCCTCCTCCGGCTCACTGTTCGGATTCAAGCGGCTAGTCGAGTGACTGAATCGACCGAGTGTATTCGAATATTGGCCCCTGTAATGAAAATAAAAAACTTGATTTATTACACAATTTATAGCACCTTGTAATTATAAAATGGCTTAACCCACGTACGCTTATTGTTATCTGGCTATAACAACAAAAACTAGACGATCTTGTGATTTAGCAGGTAATTGGATTCATTTGAAGATCTCCGCCTACGCGCCTAATAACTGTGCTTTGTTTATATAATACTCTAAAAAGCAACGTGTATAAGAACAATAGAATATTGAAATATGATACAAGTTATTTATTTAGCATATAATAAAAACAAATTCACTCGTGCGCAGCGACTAGTGAGCTAAAGTACACATAAAAGTTGTTTATGTTGTGCTAGATCTTAACTGAAGGGGACGACGAGGAAACGAATGCTTATAACTACAACTGTATCAAAGTAATCTACATTCGACGAGGTGACACCGGACACCTGTACCGACATTTTATTGCTATGAGTCACAATCGTTTAAGTACTTGCGACTAGCGGCAACTATTCGTAGCGCACGCGTTTCAACGTGACAAACATTACTGACTCAACACGCGTGTGCTAAATAAGGGCTGTTTGGTGAATGAAACATTTAGCCGTAATTGGTGAAGACCATGGACAGCAGCTAAGTCGGTAAGGCAAGTTATGCCGGAACATGAAGTTTATCATTTAGCGCAAGATGCTGAGCAACAGTTTTTACGTTACAAATTTTTATTTATTATGAAGGTAAATGCTAAAATAATTTTAAAAAACTTATAAAGTGAAAGCGACGTTAAGATTATTTATTATTGTCATGGGTTTTTTTTTATTCTGAAAGAGTATTCTTAAAGTCAGGGTAACGTATTAACTTCTACCCTTAAATAGGACAGTAATTTGTGTTAAAACTATTTAATACAATTATTTATTTCACGTGTAAACCAATTTTTTGCTATTTATAGCATTTGATTTTAAAAACTAAATTTTGCCGTGTTATGAATTAACTCGTAGAGAAAACCTATTAGAAATCTGACTCGTTTTTCATCGTATATGGTAGGTTATAAGTGGGTACATTTTATACCAAGTATTACCATTTCTTTACTATGACGCATTCGACAGCAATACCCTGTTCAAGTATCGATCATTTAGTAGAATTTCCAAAATCTCATCCAACTACCTATTATCTACGGTTTAGGAATTTTATGTCTTTTACTTTCTTTTAAAAGAGATAAGTTAACCGTGCCCGCTTCCATTTACGTTTAAGTTTACATATATATGAAAACAAATTAATTAATATGTATGTCGGTCAACATCACTTAAGGTATGGACGCTTCAAAATGTTTCGAAAGTGTGTAAATTCTTAACGTAAATACTAACATGTATGCCATGCTACATAGATAATATGTATAAAATCTTTTTTTACGTTATATAAACTAGTGCCTGACCACGATCCCTCCTGATAGTAAGTGGAGATGAAGTCTATGCTGGTAAACCGCACTTGACTAAAAGGAGCCTAATTACTTTTCTCCCGAAAATTCTCACGCCATTTATGGACGGAAACATTAACGTCTGTAGGCTATTTAAATCCTTTAACGTTCTAATTACGATGGATGAAGCAAACCGCTTTGCTCTTATGCGCAAGATATCG
This sequence comes from Pharmacophagus antenor, assembly GCA_018245475.1. Classification (NCBI taxonomy): domain Eukaryota; kingdom Metazoa; phylum Arthropoda; class Insecta; order Lepidoptera; family Papilionidae; genus Pharmacophagus; species Pharmacophagus antenor. Next base: position 12,779 of record DWQX01003597.1, read on the forward strand.
ACTGCAAAGGGATGAATGTCCGCCATGTGTCTACACCTCCGATGGCAAAAAGATAGATACAAATAGATAGATTTTAAATAAATGGATTTGCTTTATTAATCCACTTTGCATGACGGTTGTATTTATGCTATGCTGATTAAATCATTTGATATCATTATATGTACATTAGTACGAAATTTAAGTCTTTTTAAATTTCTAAATATCTAAAGTTAAGCTTCATGCTAAGTAGGATAATAATTATTATTATATTTATCCAACTAAAGATACTGGTAATATCGTTAAAAAATAAAAAGCATAACTAGAAATCTAACTAATATATCTATTTGTTTGTTGTTATTATCCCCAAAGTTTTTTGATATGTTGCATTGATTATTATCTTACAAATAACAAACATATACTTTAAAATTTGCTAGATGAAACTCTTGCTTAACAACGTCAAGTACTTTTTCCTGGAATTAAGTAACTTATCACTTCTAACATCTTTCAAAACTTTTGTGCAATATTTTCCGACAAGCATTACGGATCTTATGTTACGAAGCCTAGACGTACTATCACATACTATTTTATTTCGTAAAATGTAAGGTTAAAATACCTTATTATTTTACTTACAAAAATTGACGGGTAATATAAATTGGTATATGAATATTAATTTTTAAAACCCATCTATCCGACAACTTTAAAATTATAAGTTAAATGTGATATTGCTTATTTCAAAATTAGCATTTATTATTATCATTATTACCAAAAGGTTTTTTATAACTCTAAGTAAAAGCATCGCTTTTGTTACTCATACAATTTTTTTTTATTATTGAATTAATATGTATGATTCTATTATACTTGAAAAAAAGGTCCTGAAAATTCAGTTATGTACACAATTTACACGATTTTATAAGATTATTTTGATCATTATTTTTTATGAAACCACCGTAATCAATCACATCAAACAATAATGTTTCCTTACTGTTATAAGTATCAGGTGATAACTCAAACAAGGATATTACTTCATTGGCCAGCACAATAACTAAACATTGCTTATTATACAATGTCAAGAATGTGACCACAAACGTACCGTCGTTATTATTAGATCAGAAACTACATTTTATAAGCCATTCTTAACCTTGTATGTAACAGATTAAAGGTAAAACAATTGACTGAATTTAGATTAATTTGTAAACAAAGAAAATATAACACTATAAAAATTGCAATTAAGAAACACTTAACGGATGTACAAATATTTATACAATTATGTACATGTCATAATTGTATAAATGTTGAAGCATAAGAAAGTTTAAATATTATATATATATATTTATGTTATCAGTGTAATGGACTGGACGGAACCTCTTTTTCTTTTTACACAATCATAATATAAAAAAATTAAGCAATCATCGTTCGGAAAATAAAATAATTTCAAATGTAATATGTTAAAATACTTTTAAAAACATAAATTTATAGAAGAATTTATTTACATCTTAACATTATGCTAAAAATTTTAAAGAAATGAAACTAACAGAAACGAGACTACCACAGAGTAATCTAAATATTATTATATTTCTTTTACATAAACAAATTTATTTTGTTATAAATATATTAGTTTGTTATAAATACTGAAGGGGCAGTAACTCCATAAAAACAACTAATGTTTTTGTCAATTCCACGTGGGAAGTAGCGTGAAGAAATCGTAGCGCGAAAACTCTATTTACGGTTAGGAGATATCATCTAAATGAATAAGCTTGTTATCATATATAGGCATTCAGGTTTGCGCCCCAAATAAGTACAATGTTTAGCTCACCTGTCGCGGTGGTCGCGGGCGTCGTTTCCAGCGGCTCGTCTCGGACTGCCCTCGTACTTGTGCTCTCGCCCATAGATGCTGGGCGCGAAGGGGTCTTCGCCTAGATAGTATCGATGCGGCGGAGCGACGGGCGGCGCCAGTTCACCACCGTACTGTTTATATGTACGCGACGAGTGCTCTGGCGACGGTGAGCGCGAATTCCTCCATCTTGTCCGCCTTTCCGCTGACGCCGAACGAATTTTCCCAACGAGCTTCCTTATCGAGTTTCCTATAGCGGCACCCACAGACTTTCTCACCGGGGACGGACGCCGGCGTTCCTCATTTTCAGCAAATCGCGTCTTCTGATTTTGTTTACGTTCATCCCTTCGTCGCGGCGGCGTTCTGTCTCTATCTGAGCTGCCCCGTCGTTCGCGTGGCGGAGAGTAATCAGGGGGCGGCTCCGCGACTTCTTCCCGGCTGTCCCGAGAACGTCCAGAATTACCATTCCTAGAGGAACTTCTATAACCACTATCGTAACGATGATCTTCAGAAACACGCTGTTTACTATGCCGCTTACGTTCAGGAGCAACGGGATGCCGATAATCGTCTTCGATAGATGGTTCGCGGAAGGATCGGTCTGTTTCCAGCGGACGAAATGGTGAACCGCGCGGTGGACTGTGCATAGTAGAAGAAGAAACGTAAGCGGAATCGTCTCGCGAAGGCGGGTGACGGCGACCGATAGGCGATGACTTTCCTTGAGGCGAGTCTCGCTTCCCGTAAATATGTCGCGGCGAGGTACCGTTGAGTCTATCTTCAATGGCGTACGGCGACCGTACCGCTGGCGGTGATGGGGATAAGCTTCGTGGCTCCGGCATCCTCGGTTTGGTTGCGCGACGCTGCGACCAATCCGCAACACCTTTAAAATACCCTCCCGTTCTATTTACTGGTGCCGTGGAGCGTTCGTCAGACGGTGTCGACGATTTTGTTTTTCTAAGCACCCTATCTCCATATGTGGCTGGCGGTGGTACAGACGATGAAGTTTTGCCGTAATAGCCTTCGTCATCTGCGGTTTTACTTTTCACATAATAAGCCGGTTCCGGTCTTCGTCCGATTTCTTCCGCAATAGAGTCGTGTGATGATCGGGAATCACTGCCGAAATGGCTCTCAAGCCACTTGGAGGTCTCCTTCTTGCGTGTTTCCTCTTCGACGTCAAAGTCCGGAGGTCGTTTAGCGAAATCTTTGTCCTGGTCTGAAAGTAAACGATTTTTTTAGTACAGAGCGTTGTGGCGCGTCCCGCGCGGTCGACGGCTTACGTTCGAGTGGTCGTCTCGTCTCGCGTCGCATCTTCACTCACACGTAACGTGGCGTAATCGTTCAGTCAACAATATCGCCAAATTAACGAAGATCAGTGAAATGAGCTGTAAACACGGATGTCACTAATACCTAACGGCTGTGAAATAATAACAGGGAAATAATCAAACGAACACATACCCATAACTGGAGGGACTAGGGGTTTAAATCTTTTTCTCATTATTTTCAACGTTATATGATATGTTAGCTTTATATTTTTTTTTATTTCTCAAAAACTTTATATAGTATATACCATATATATTATACTTTGGTTAATTATTTTTATTACCAATAAGTTCATTCACTATAAACAGACAAACGAGTTATATAATAAAAAAAATTGAAATGTCCACTGAATCGCGTCTTTGCAATCAGTGTTGACATCTTTCTATGGTCACTTATGTTTATGCTTATTGCGAAAGCTCTATAAACAATATTTATTTACATAGACTACACAATTAGGTAACTACAACAAAAATGTAATTGATGAATTATGTAGTCCAAGTAAATACAATAAAGTAAAAATAAAATAATTTTATTTTTCTGGTTAAGGGTTAACAGTTCATCTTGATTTCATCTGATGTTAAGTGAGAATAAGACCATAGACAGTGAAGCGAGTTCGCCCAGAATACTTTTGGCACTCATAAAAAATTGAAGAAAGAGCACTATTAGTGGTATAGATAAATAACTAGAACAATTATTTTCATTGTAATATATAACCGATACATAGTTTCTAATTTTTAAGGTAAGAATTATTCCAAAACAACTACGTGGTGAAAGTTAAAGCAATTTAGAAGGCATGCCCATAGGATACAGGCATTATATACATGTTCTAATGGACGTGTCACAAACAACCACAGACCTTTGCGTGGGCACAATGATTGACCATATGCAGTTAGCGGATGAATTCGCTTAAATTGCCCAATGACTTTATAAACGCACCACTAATTACACAGACCAGTAAGTTTGACAAAGATGCAAATTACTCGCATTATTAATCTTAGACTCAAACTTTGTAAAACTAAAAATACCAGTTATACCTATTTTATCATGCGGGCTCATTTAAACCCCGTTTTTAACTAAAATAGATCTTTTAAAGAAAATTCTTATCGATTCATTAAACAAAATACTTTTTTACATTAATTTTCATTCATAATAAAACAATTAAACAAATATTTTGTTTCTATACCTTAATGATTATTACATAAGTAATTTCCTATTTTTTTAAAGCCGATATTTAAAAATTTAGTACAAAAAAACCCGAGTTTAACAAGAAACCGTTGAGTTATCTTGGGTTAAATTAGTAGTACCCCCCCCCCCCCCCCGCCCCCGCCCCCGGGGGGGGGGCCCCGGGGGGGCCCCCCCCCCCGGGCGGCCGCCGGCCGGGGGGGGGGGGGGGCCGGCCGGGGGGC
>DWQX01003598.1:0-17308 GCA_018245475.1 Pharmacophagus antenor
ATATATATATATATATATACATATGTATGTATGTATACTGCCACTAAAGGTAACGCTATAATTGTTATAGTTGTCCACGATCATCATTGTGCATTCGAGATCTCATGTACACATGCACAGGTTTTATGGGTGATAAGAATTGATACTGATTTGTAGACAAATGGCAATATCTAAGGGTTAAGTAATACTTAACATAGACGATCGCGGACGAAAAAATTACATCGAAATCTGAATATAGTAATGTTTGTGTATTAATGCTTAACAGCAGCAATAAGCAATGCGATGGCATAATCCAAGCCTATGTATTATGTAGCTGTATAAGGAAGTTTTATCCGCAGATTTACCGCACCCATCTTCTTGACGGAACAAGCCTGGTAAAAAAGTCCCGTATTCTATTATGCGTTTGACTTTTTTATATTTTTTATACCACCCCAGGCGACAATGTTCTAGATATATAATTGCAAAACAGGAGAAATATGAATACAATAATGCACAAAATAACTACAGACACGAAAAGGATACCATAAAAAAATGTCGGTAAATCTAGTGTTAAACAGTACTACTCTCCAATCTTCCTAAAAAGTATTATAAAGAAAAAGGTACCCAGTCATTGACAACAGATATTTACTTTTAGACCAGATATATTTTCACATTGGGGTTTATCCATTCGTCCAGTAATAAAAATAGAACAGTAAGAAAAGTTCCCTAGTTGCAAGTTCTTTAACAAAATGTAATTGAAAATTACGTCACGAAATTCTTACGTGAATTGAGCGTTTTCACTTTTATTTAATGGAATATCGAAAGGTATCATTTGAATAAGACGCAGACCTGGTTGCGAATAACTTAGAGCTTTCTTGCCAAATTTATATTAGCGATAATGCAAATATGTAATGTAAAAATTACTAGTTCGCTATGCATCCTATAGGATAAGTCAAAACAAGGTCCAAACGCGGAGGGAGTATTTTATAGACTTTTTTATTTATTACAGTACAGATTAATTATAAAATTCTATACACTGTGTGATCTGTATATCAAAGCCTAGCCTAAATCGCTCGACACAGACGTTTAAGAGTGTATTCTTTTGTAAGTTTATCTTGGAAACAATTTTCGAAGAATTAATAAAATGGGTTTAAAATGTTAATGAATCTTTTTATTCCTTGAGTCAACAGACTCGATAATTGATACACTTTCTAGAGAAGGATTAATGTTAATATTAATCTAAAAAAATTAGCATGCCATGAGAAGCAGGCGAGTGTCTATTAGTTACTGTACACTTAACATACGCCATTATTGCTAAATAGGCGTGAGATCGGACCACTTGCGTGCGGAATACGGAGGGTTGATGTAAAAGCTTAGGCAGGAACTTAGAACATCGTTATACATGAAACGATCTAACGATATGTGTTAAAGATTTTCCGCAAAGAAAGTAAACGTGCCAGTGCTAGTTAGATATACTTCTAAACTTCTGTTATATTTTTATTTAATATCTCACATATCGTATTGGTATAATAAGCTATATCTTAACCACTTTACACTTGATTATTTTTTCTTTAAAAAAATTGAATTTCAAATCACTGACATGACTGACAATGCAGTTCAACACAGAAAAAACAGATGGCGTTGTGGACGTGACATTTTTCATCATAAATGATCATTGATAGGTACATTAGGTAGATACTAAGTTTAAACCTAAATCATAAAAAGTAACGTGAAAAGTATAATGACAATTAGTGTTCAGTGTAAAAACTGTTAAAACATTACCGTCTTTGCCCACAAATTGGCTGTTGATTTCAAAATTTAAACACAATCGATTAATTTTGATGACTACCCACATTTAATTTTGTATAACATTTTTTCCTATAACCGATAGATGTCGTTATATTACTTTTTAAACATGCTATTTATAGTTACGACCTCTTTTTAATATGCCGACCGATAAATGGAGACGGCGTTACATTGTTTAATTTTTCATGAAAGGGTTACGGTTCGTTACTCGAACTGTAGCCTAAAATAAATAATTTCTGAATGGTGGGCCTTACATTTAGTAAGCTGTGTCATAGATGTTACATGTTTGATTATGTAATAATGTGATTTTTTTTAAACATTTCATCGGCGCAGTTATTTACAACTGTGCTAGGATCAAACACTATTTCTTATTACATTAATAACACGTATATAATTTGTGTACCTAAAAGTGTCATTGGTACCGAATATGTGTATTTAAAAACGTTTTAAACCAATTTGAATACGAAACCAAGTTTTGTGTGTAAGTACCGATAGCAGATACCTAACGCCTGTAGGAAGTTTGCCGCTGTTTTGCAAGACTTACCGGGCACTTAATACTAAGAAAAATATAAAACCAATGTCTACAAGATCTGCACTGAACTCGGAGTTGGGCTGGAGGGATTAATAAACTTAGCAAAATAACCAAATAACATGATGAATATCATTGTAAAACGTATGCATCTAATTAAAAAAGAGACAACTTCAGTTTTTAATACAGAACAATTGTCATGATAGTTTAATTTGTATTTTGATATCAATATCCTTCGAATTAACCATTTTTTTTTATCAAAGAAACCGTAATTTTTTTGCATTCTCAACTGCGCCTCGACGTTATTTGAGAGTATATAAAATAGTTGCCTTAAATAAAAAGTAGTTCATTACATAACATTGTTGGTACACAGAACAATTCATTAATTGCACATTGTGTTCCCACAATACAAAAGCAAAGTCAATGACTGTGCGTGTTCTCATAGAATAGATTCTAGTTTCACATGCGTTCAACAAAAAACACGTGTTTTAGATTTGTATTTATTATTAACACGTATGATTAGATGTTATTAAAGTTTTATTATTAGATAATGCAAGTTATAAAATTTAAAATCAGATTCAATGACGTATGTTTTGAATAATAATTGCCCGGTCATGTTATTTACGATTCAAAAGGGAGATTATAATAATATTTTTTTTCTTTGTTTTCAGAATGCAAAAGACAATATTTGACGAGTCGACGAGAAAAACTGCCTTCTCAGTAATTTTTGAAATTAAATGTTATATCGATGGACTTGAAAATTGTTTTGTCAAAAGCTATTAATTATATTCTATTTTTAATAAGTCGAATAGGAATGTGTCTGTATTTAACAGAAGATACTGCATAACTACATTATTGATTTGTAAAAAAATAATTAAAAGTATGAAAATGTTGTGAACAATATCTACATGAATGTGTTGAAGAAAAGAGTATTTATAAAAGTACAGAATATATATTAAGAAAAAATATTATTTCATAAAAAATAACAATGTCAACAATATAGAGCTGGCAGGAGAGAGATTAAAAAATAGAAAAAATGTCGTCCAGTAATGATCTCAGTGATGTGGACTCGTCGCCGAAGCTTAGAATGAAGCCTGCGGTCAGCAAGATTTTCTGCTGCAGCGTAACAGCAGCTTCTGGATTCATTGCAGCTTACGCTCTGGTCAGTTTCTAGTGCAAAAAGTAATATTTTTTTTATTGCAAAAGTAAAGTGTCGTTGTAATCAATTTAATCTATCATTAATTTCAGTTTTATATACAATATGTTGTTGTTTAAAAATTATTTAATAGATAGTATAACATTTGGAAATGAATTGCTGGTTTTTAATAGTGAATATAATTGGAAAGAAAAAAATTCTTGAGTTTTACAAAATTTTAATTTATAATTAATTTAAATTTATTAGTAATAAAAAAAATCATTTGTTAATTTTTTATTTGATATTATTTTCATAAAAAAATTATAATGTAATGCTTGTAATAAACATTACGTTGCAATGCATTGGCAGCGTTTAGAGGCTCAAAAAGAGCATATAAACATATAGTTTTATTTAGATATGATCTCTTTAAACTGGTTGGATATAAGGCCATGCTATATGGTTATCTCACGGTATTATGAAACTAGGTCCAACCGAGAGCAACAGCGGTACCCGTTTAGAATACGTAACAGATTGGTGAGAGATTTCTGACTGTTATTATATTCGGCCAGTATTTGATTGCAACCGAGATTAACATTTCAATACGATAATGTTGTAATCCAGTTACGATACGTCCGTAGAATTACGACGAACTTTCCACCAAATTTATTTGAATTTAGAATAGAAAAAGACGATGAAAATGACTTTCATGTCTGATATTTGTGCAGGTCCTTAATATGTTTTGCACCATTTACAAATTTCTTCTTGACGTATAGTATAAAATATTTAACATAGACATACGTTAATATTCCGATGTTAAAAAACATTTTCTTTACCCAGCCAGTTTTTTGTTTGTCAGTTCTTTACGTAAGAGGTTTATAGGCTTACAAGAGGTGAAGGGACGATGGATAATTAAAAGTGTATGTACAATGCTATCCCAATAAAAAATGAGTTTGACTTTGAACAAAATTATGTTGTTTTTATACATGAGCTCATGTGTACTTTCTAGGTAGCTTACGCGATAGCGTTAATTTACGAGATAGTGTGGGTGGTAGAGTCGCAGAGCGGGTTGCCGGTCGCGTCGGCTCTGCTCATGGTGTGCTACTCCGTCGTCATCGCTGCCACGGTAACGCTCGTGCACGGACTCATCTCTGTGAGTATACACTAATTGTTCCTGTATTATCATTCTGAAGGTTACCGATCACATAATATCTATTTCTGCAACTTGAAGTCCGCGGGCCCCATGCGGCCCATCAGACATTACTTGATATATTATTTTACTTTATATTGAATTGCATGCCCGTTAGAGAAACCGTGACAGCGCTGAGTGAATACATACAAGATCATGTTAACATGTACGTGATAAATTCTTTCACAGTTGTTTAATTCAATATGTAACAATCGAGAAAACGTAAGAAATCAATCCTTAAGTATTTTTGTTCGATACAACCTTAATGAAACGTGTTTGCGGCTCTAAAATGTTAAGTATCACTGGTCGAGAAGAAGCTATACTATACTCTGACAAATTGCCGCGACAATTTATCAATACTAACAATACTGACGCACATCGGCACACTGTTCCGATCTTTGGCTGTTAACATTATGAAGGATGAAACAAAACGCTTTGTGTTAATGCGCGCATATCGACAACAGAGAGAAGAATGCTTGTCGTAAAATATAAATGTTATACATCAGATAGTAAAAGGATGATAACGTTATTTTATGATACAAATATTACATGCATTGAACGGAATATATTAGGACAATATCGAGAGACTCTTATGTCCATTATTCCCAATAGTTTTTTTTTTTTATTTATAGAAACGCATATCTCATGATGCGACCCTAACCTCTTCATTAAAATGAATTATTTATATATTACTTTTAAAAGCTTTTATTCCCCAGTATTGATAAATATTATTGAAAATGTTAAAAATAATTTACCTCTTTTAAGCAATGCTATCTTTTGACAGAGCACATAACTATTATTAGTTTCTTTTCCACTTGACAAACGGTAGATCACCATAACATAATATTTTTACTTTCCGTTTAACTGTTGTCACATTTTATTTTTTTTTGTTTAGCTGTAATACTACACTCAAAGTGTTCACAATTCACAAATTTAATTAGCTTAATAAATAATAATAATTTTAATGATTTCTTTTCCTTTCTTCAAATGTAATTTTACAATTTCAGAAAAATAACACTTACTTGCTGGCGTGGTTGATAACGGTCATTTTGGTATTGATACCGGAATGCGCCCTCGTTTTCTACATGTCCATTAGTCATTGGGTAAGAACTACATATATTTCTACAACAATAAATGAAAAGGATATTAAGGCAGTAAAGTGAAATTTCTGTAACTACAGCGCCTTCCACATAGCATTTCGCATGATATTAGCGCCACCGCGGTACCTATATGGGGATAATGATATCTCATGCTTATCAAACACATCATACTCTGGATACTATGGTGGCTCAAGTATGTGGAACCAAGAACTTGGCGCCTTACTATTGGCATTAAACTTTATGTACGACAAAAAATTTCAACAAGAAAGAGACAAACTTTACTGCCAGTACATTTTTATTTATTTGTATTACTACGATTTTCGTACCATTTTTTATTGTTGGATAACTCGGAATTTGATATTTTTTTGCTATGGGAGAAACGGGTAGTTATGACGGCGTTGACTCTTGAACGGTCTCTTCTTTCGAACTCTGTGGAGCTCCTCACCCTAAGCTATAAAAGAACACGAGAACTACGCTTTCACAACCTCCAGGATTATTTTTCGCGCGTAGGGAAACGAGAAGTGTTTCTTAGCAAATTCAAACAAAGGAGAAACTCATAATTGAATAATCCAATTTTCACTCTTTGTGCCCACCGATTCTTATTATTGGCAGTAATTCACCCCGTCGGTCAAATATTATTATTTCAATTCAAACAGGGTCTACAAGGTGTGTACGGCGGGGCAGAGCTTGCGTGTTACGTCGCTCGTCTGCCAGCCATCGTGTGCGGAGTGGTGCTCGTACAGTCCGCGTACGCCCTCCGTGAGGCCAGGTATTACAGCTTTTTTTTAACTATAACAAATTGTAAATAAAAGCAAATATCACATTTTACCCTTTTAGAGCTATGTATCCGTATGCACGTTTTCGCATAACCATATTTGCTGCATGAAATAAATGGTTATTAAGATTTCCGAGGTCACTTCATAATTTTTTTAGTTACAATCAATATACTTTGCGATGCAATGTAAGTCTTCACATAAGCCCATGGTAGAATTTTTCGCAGAGTATGCGCAGCCCACGGCACATTTAATGTCAGACAATTCAGCGCTCGAAGTGTTTAAAAAAATTTTAAAAATTGGTAAATGTTAACTTATATTGCTGATATATTTTTGATGGAACTCCTTTTATTAAAACATTCATTCAGGAAAGCTGAATATGCAAATGGAGCGCCGGTGAGCGGAAGTGAATTCGACGCCAGCCACTATGTACCGGAGGCGCCTAATGCTTTTACAAACGACGCTTTCTTATCGGACAGTGGTAATAAAGATTACACATGAAGAAATTTTACTTCTATCATAGTTACAATTATAGATGCATCTTAAAACTGATTTTATTTGGCAAAATGAATTCATCCAAACTTGTTCACTGCCTTCCTGTTGTGTTTCGGCTGTCATACGTGTAACAACAGGAGTATTCTGGATAAACACGCTTCACCATCTACGTCCTAATTTGTCATTTAACATCATGAAACGACGATGTTGTGTTAGCCCATTTTTAATAAAAAAATTTACATTTTAAAAGCAAATGTAGTCATAGGATTAGTGGCAACAGAATGCTTCTGTTTAATATTGACTTATTTGTAGTATTTCTATTAAATTAGTACCGTAGTTTTCTCAAATAAATATTTTATAAGGAATGTATTTAAAAAGAGTCAAAATATTATTTTTATAGGTAAATCGGGTTCAATGCCCGACCTCCGTCGCCACTTAGCCAGTCGGCAGTCAATAGCACACGGGTACCCGGTGGTGCTCCCGCAGCCACCGCCCGCCTACTGGCAACACTTGACCGACCGTCAGTACGCCGCTAGTCTCCGCGGTTATCCTAAACAGTATTCCTCGCCACAGACCTACGGCACGTGGGTCGGACCAAGGACCGGCCCATACGACAATCCATACAAACGTCGGCACTCCGTAGTCGGCGCGTTCAGCAGCGACGAATATCCGGCGAAAGATTTCGACGCTTATACGGACGACCGGATCGACTGCAAGAGCGAAATAGCCTATCCGTATTATCGGCAGTATCCTTATGATCCCCGCATGTACCCTCCGGATTACGATCCGCGATTTTACACGGACTATAAAAGAGAGGAGGCCGCCTACGGTGTTAATTTGCTGCGACACGATCCTTATCATTTCAGTGGATCGAGGGAGAGAGTATTTTACAACTTGCGCAACAGTCACACGTCTGTCGGCAACGATTCCGATGATTTGACGAAATACAAGGACGTTGCTCTCTAATATATTTAGTGAGCAATATACCAGTCAGTGTGACAAAACAGTGACAAAGTGTACATTTTTTAAAAGGAATTGTTTTTAATGTAAATTATTTTAATGCAAGACATATAACTATCACAGAATATACTTAACGAAATCACGATTCTTTTTAGATTAAAGTACATCGTACGAAAGTTACAGATAAATTATTTACTGACAGGAATGAATGAAAAGGTAGTTTGAAAGCAAAATTAATTATGTATGAAAGATATTTTATTTTAATTTTGGTGCTACAATGTCCTGTTGTGTGTAATTAAAATTAAAAAGAAGTTAAGCATATCAAGATTGTATAATAAATTCTGTATAATTATATTAATGAAAATTTAGATCTCTTTAATAGTTTGACATTATTTCCATATATTCCAATTCATGAATTTATTAAAGGTAACAAACGTAAAACATCATTCCTGCTAGTTATATACTTAGAAGGTAAAGTTTGTTGGAGAATAATTAGTTTTTATTTTTAATTTTATATACTTACATAGTTTGTTACCTTATAACCAAAGTTGTTTATATTATGCAAGTATGAAATAATTGTACGAAAATTTTCCAGTCAGTATTTTTATAAGGAATAAAGTAATAAAAACTTTTTAATGAACGCATGTTTTCTTTCCCCTTCCTTTGAAACAGGCTTACTTTTATTAATTCGTCGTTACTGGTTAAATACAGGTAGCTGCTTTAAACTATTTAAATATTTTTTTTTTATTTTACTAACTTAAAAAGTCTTAAACTTTAGGTGATCTAATTTGATGATCAACTGCTAATATTCAACATGTAACATACCATTAAAAATTTCGGATGTTTTTTTTATAATTACTTTAGTCCATGATTATTATTATGCTCAGCGTATTGTGACAATTGGTAATGTACAATTATCAGCGTACTGGCAACACGTTCATAAAAAATAATTTAACTTAAGAGAATAGATTTTTTTTGTTATATAATAATTTTATAATAGTTTCTTTATATTCTATAAATCTCTTTTAAACTTATAAGTCTTAGTCCACGCCTCAATATTTTATTCCCTTCATGAAATTTTCTTTTTACTTAAAATAAAAACGTTGGCGTGATATAATCTTTCTTTGAAATTTTTGATCGATGCATGGTACTAAAAATTTTACTAACAATGAAACATGTTTGGTAAAATACTTAATGTAAATTAGTTTAGTAAACGTTTACTTTAATTACATATTAATCAAGAAATTGCATTTTCAAAAATAAAATTTTCCTCTAATCTACGTGTAATGTATGTGTTAATGAAGAATTCTTGCATAAATATTAAAGGTGTAATGAAATCAAATTTCAAACTATTAAGACAAAATCATTAATCGTACCCGCTTTCTCCAATTATTAAAAAATTTGTGATTACGTTGACTTTAACAGGTAAAATTTTACATTTTTTACAATGTATTTTGAAACATTAGCATTATCAAAACGTATTGTTTTAGAATGTTACCATTTTACGTTTTCGTTTGCTTCGATCAAAATATTCACATTCGAATATAAATATTTAAAATCGATTCTGTTATATTTACATTTATTACATAACACGTTAGGTAAACTATATAAATATTTATATATTAAAAATATTTGTGGAATCTGCAATTTTTCCTACTGGTATGCTTATAATTTGTTTTCCAACAACAAGCACAGTGTTATCCTCTGCGAAGATTGTAATCGTTGTATACATTTTTTATATGAAAGTTCCAAGTATAAAGACACTGTGCTATAAAAAGACTTTTGTGTCCTTAATCCGGCTACAGCGTTCTCTTGTCAGTCAGAAATTTGGAATTGAAGTCGTCGACATCTTTTTAAAAGTTTCAAAGTTTTTGATGTTCATAAAAAACTTTTTTAACTTATTCATATGACATAAAAGTAATGTTACTAAATGAGATTTAAATTTATTTAAACTTTATGAAGTTAAATGGTGTTTTGCCATCATGTGTTGTGTATAACTGTATTATTGTTTTGTGTAGGTGGCTACGTACTCGATGGATTGTCTTAACGTGAAAGTGTTTTTCGCATAAAGTTTAACTTCCATTGTTTGAAATATTCTTGGTAGTATCAAGAAATTGTTCCATGTTTTATTTAAATAAGTTAAAGTTAAGATAAAAATTTTTGGAGATGTGCTAAAGTGCAACATATACATCTGTTTTACGGAAAACATTTAGGTAAGTTAATGTTATATTTATAAATAAAGGAAGTGATAAGATTTTTAATATTTATAAATAATTTTGTTTTGAAATACTTGTCGATTTGTATGAAGATTAAAACAATTTCCTTTTATTTTAAATGCAAAATATTTCACTATAATGAAATTATAAATAAAAACACAAGATTTTTATATTTATGGAGTTTCTAATTTCCTTTCCATAAAACCATATTTTATGTTCTAAAACCGGCTTAGTTAAAATAAGTGATATCATTCTAAAGTAAGAATGAAGAAAATTTTAATGGTAAGAGAAATAGAACAACTTTGTCCAATAAATGGATATTATTACCAATACACAGTTTGCACATTTGATATAACTGTTGAAGAAAAAAGCATAAAATTCAGAAGATATTATTCTATTTTTTATGAAATAATACTAATTAATAGTCGAACAAAATAATAGGTATCTTCAAAATTAATTTATTAGCCCTTAGAAAAAAAGGCATGTTATTTATACCTTAGAGGCAAAGTGGTCTCTGTGAGTTTTTTATTTATTATTTATAAAACACTAAAGGCTATTACCATATCATAGATCTAGTTCCAATTCTCAGATGTAGTTGAAAATAGGCTTAACAATAATGGTTACTTTTAGAGATTAATGAAATAATTTTGAATTTATCTGGTTCAACTTATTATAATTTTTTTTTCAGTCTGCAGAAGGTTGCAGCAAGGATGAATGTGCCACCTCAGGTGATTGAAGGAGACGTCTTATCATCAGGTAACTATTCTTTATGTTAGAAACCAGAAAAAAATGCTATTGAATTGTTCTACACATTTGTTCTTATAATGTATTTAACATTAAATCTCTAAATGCTTATATACTGCATATCAAGTGTGTATATTTATATTTATAACATGTACAAGCTAGTGATATAATTTAATAAATAAAATGAAAATAGGTAGATAAACAATAAAAACATTTTATGGATTATGTGCTTTTTCTAAACTGTTATTATATTTCATCAATATTGATACATTTGTATTCTACTATTTAAAATCATTATATTTACTATCTATTAATTAATCATGTTTGTTTTAAAGTTTTTTTTTCTTATAACCACTAGCATTGATTTCTAAAATGTCCTAAGTTAATATTTGTTAATTATAAAAAAAATAAGACAGATTTTGGATCGACACCTGCTTGGTTTTTGCACAATGATTTTTGTAAGCTTATTGTGCCAGTTTTTATCTTGATGTAATATACTATACCAAGATTAAGTAAAAGTGTGAAAACTAGACCATTGCAAACAATCTCTTCTACACTCTTATCTGATCCTCATATGGTTGTAGAACAAAATATTTTCAAAAAATGTTTATATTGAGTTACTTTAAAAATGCTTATTAAAGTCTTATTAAGTTACAGTAGCATCCACAATTTTTGAACAATAGAAAAAACTTCAGATGTTATACAATTTTAGGTGTTCTATCATTAGCAGGAAAAAACTTTCCATTTTTATAGATATAGTTATACATAGTATTCTTTACTTATAACTTAGTTATGTATATTTATAACTTATTTTTTAAAAGTTGAATATATTATTATTTTATAATTCTATTGCAATATAACATTGCATTGGAATTAAAAATAAATTTTGGTGATTTTTTTTACCTAAAATGCCTGATTTTTTTATCTATTTCTTAATTATTTTTGCTATTTCTCTCTATCTTCTGCTAAAACCTTAATGTCTATTATTTCAAAAGAGAATAATAATATGACAGCTTTTTAAAATGTGTAATTACCTTAACACTACATATTGGAATGTTATTTAATTTATTTATCTTTTTTATAGCCCCTCCAAGATGTAGAAGTCACCCCTCTCATCAGGGGAAATTACATTGTTCTTAAGAGGTTAAATATATCTACCAAAATACATTTGGCTAGGTTTGTGGATTAAAACTTAGACTTTGTTTTAATAAGAGGTCACAAGTCCCAGTAATAGTAACATTAAGTTAATAATTTATATTATGTAAGTGATAGTTTTGAATATAAATATCTTACAATAATAAATCTTTTAATGAAAACTCCAAGTGACAACATGATGAAATTTAATATAATAAAACTGCATTCAATACATATATAAAACTAAAAAGTGTGTCAAATTAAGAACCCTAATCCTAATATCTGTTAAAAATACAGTATCACTAAATACTAAATAACCTTTACTTTATTTTTCGTCAGTATAAGTAATGACTAATGTTGAGACATATTTTATGCATATTACAAAGGAAATGTATGTTAAGAATTCTATTGTTATTTCTGAATGGAAGTGTGAAATATAGTATTTGAATTCCCCATATCTGTGTCTATAGTTAAAGTATGAGAAAATTTATTTTTAGATGTGTAGGAACTAATTGTGTGATACATAACCACATTAGTGTGCATTCTGATTGTATAGTGTTGTATATATGTATAAATAGCATTTTTTTTTTATGTTATAAATTTTTCGTAACCTTAAACATTTGAAGGCCAGAGGAAACCATTTCACTTTATTTTAGTATCAACATTTCGTAATTAATTTAAATTATTAGAACTACATTTTTTTTTAATGTTTTAAACATGATCATTAACATTATTATGTCTTATTGTCTTTATAAAAATGTGTAATAAAATTGTTAAGACGAAATTATCTAAAATTTTAGCAATGGTTGCTGCATAAGCCAGAACAGCAGGTTTAGCGGTAACCAAATTAAGGTAAAAAAAATGTGCAACACTATAAATTAAATAATGCTTACGTGTACAAATTTTACTTTGTCATGAAAAGTTTCATTCCGATTTGCATTTATATGGATTAGTTGTCGATTTCCGATAGCAACAGGTTAAGAGATTGGGTTAGATAACGAGGCTAGATAAGGTCAAATCGCTACGGGATTACGCGCAGTACGATGAAGTGGGAAAATTATCTTATATTGCTTTAGTTATTTATGTCAATAAATCTATTGAAGGATTTTTTTTAATAAAGGTAAAGGTACAGAACATAAAAAAATGGAGGTACTGAGTAAATGTTATTTTCGAAAATTAAAATGATATGTATTGTTTACTATATTAGTTGAATGCTGGATCCAACATGTGGCCTTACATAAGCAAGCCGTTGCTGAAATCTATTGTTGCCAATGATGGAAACATTATTAATTTAGGCCAAAAATATTATTACAGGCATATCCTTTACTATAATGAGCGGGTCAAAGGTAAATATTTTATGAATTAGAGATTGATAATAATTATTTTGCGATATATCAACCACAATTATTACATCACATTAGAATTATTTATCTCAAATCTCACAATTAAACCGCTTGTATCTGATACACAGTATATAAATTCTTTAAGATGTGCGCTTTCTCGCAACTTAAGACCATGGAAAGGCGTAAGTCTGCCCGATCTTCATTACGTTTTGGACCCAAAATTCTTAAACGTAAATCGTAGGTTAAGGAGTTAAAGTAAACTGTTATTTTCAAAGCATTGATTGACGAATGCAATAAGCAAAAGGGATATCGGATCTATCTAGTTTTTGCGTAATATGTATGGATTGATCTGATTATTTCAGATTGAATTATTGCTCCCGAATAACCACTAACCACACCATTTTAATTGAACGATTTTGCTATGTGATCAAATATAACCACTCTTTACTAGTTACACAAATACTTTTCAATGCTTTGTGAATGATATATAGGGGAGATAGTATGGAGTTACGGTTGCGGACGTGGGAAAATTATTTTCTCGAAGATAACATTATCTTCCACACATCGGGGACACGCTCTTATGGCTTATATGACGGTAATGTTAAAGTTGAATTTTCTTATTATATGTAACAATGTCGTAAAGTTAGGAAACGATTGAAAGCCTGGAATGATTAAAAAGAAATTAAAAAGGGTTTTAAACAACTTGCATTTTATATGATCAGTAGTTACATGAAGTTCGAAAATACAACCGTAAATGATTTTGTTTATTATTTGATTTTTCCTTTTACGGTAGTCTTGTTCGAACTATTAGATAACTTGAAACGATTCCTCCTATTATAGGAAATCGCTCCACAGCTTCTTTAAAAGACGGTTATAGAAATGCATTTATGTTTATTCTTTTCATCAGTTCTGTACTGACGTTCCATTTTTTAAATGCAAACTCCATTTTGGTTTACACTTTATCCGTCGTATCTTATCTAGTCAAAAGAGTTTTGACTGCCTCCACAGCGTTGTGGTTTACCCGCTTGATTTCAAAGGTGGAAATCCGGGGTCGATTCCCAGGATACAGTAGTAGTGAGAAGAGTGGATGGTGGTAGGATACTTCGAACCCGCCTGGCAAGCATCTATTAATGTCAATCCGCCTCAATAAAAGCATTGCTGTGTTCTGTAGTCATACATGTGAGAGCCAGATACATTCTGGGCGGAACACGCTTCACGTCGTATTAGCAGCTCATAATCGTTAAATATAAAATGTGAAATTGAGGTGACTCTAAGTCAAGTTTCCCAAAAATTGTCTTGTTTAACAGTTTTGAAGTTAGTTAAATCATGCTAAAAGTATGGTGTGTGTGTTTTTTTTTATTATAATGAATTTCCGTTCACACTTGCAGCGAGCTATGTAGATTTAATTTCCGTAGTACACTATTTGTCTTTAAATTTTTTAACGAGTCTTTTTATCAACTGTGTTTAATATTGTGCGCCTGTGTGTATGCAAATCAATTTTTATTATCGAGAGTAATGTTTTTAATAATAACATTACAACATTATTCGTGAAAAACCTAAGTCCCGTTATTTTAAGTGGGATAATCCTACATTTGCAACTCTTCCCGTAGTGGGGCATCGAAAGAATTATAAGTAACATACCGGTTAGAGCCCCACGGTATCTCTTCTTATTCGCCGTAGTGCACAATCTTAGCCCAAATGCATACATACCTATACAAATATTTATTATAAACATTTTATAACAGAATGTACTTAACATAATATAAGCATCCCACTTTACGTTCCAACCGAGAGAACACGGGGCCTTCTCGCACAAGGAGAGGGTCGAGGCTACCGCGCTGGCCTAGTACAGGTTAGTAGATGTCCTCGAAACGTATTGTTTAGTTTTTTATATGAGCTGAGTGGGCAAATATGAGAGCAGTTCACGTGATAGAAAATGAACACTGTCGAAGTTGCCGACCTTTAAGACTGGAGTAGGCTGTATTTTTGAAGGTTCCTAAGATGATTGTTGGTTCATGTAGGTTGGAGTTTTCGTTCATTTTAAGCTTTAACACAGCTGGAGAACTGTATTTATCTTTTTTTTCTTGATTAAAAATATTATTTACAATGACGATGATGTTTTATTTCTATTCGAGTACAATAAACCACAAATTAATAAACCCTCAAAAAAGAACTATCTACTGTGGGTTGTTTTGTAATAATAAATTGATTGATTAGATAATGTTTATGTATTACCATAATAATTATGTCAATGTTTATAAATATCGGTACGGAATATGGAATCTATAGCTATTGTGTAGTGATAGTTAATCGCATTGTAATGTGGCATCAACAAAATTTGTCATACGTATTACAAATGCTCTTTTAGTTATAGCTTCACACTTTTAAATCAATAGCTAGTTTTTAAATCAATAGATAACAAGCATGATTCTGTAATGTAATAAAATAGCATCATAGTGATGGACCTTTTACTGTTAAGAGTGTCCCAACTTGGCCATTTAACATGTTACAATTAATAAATGTCTTTGCTGTTCCTTTAGTAACTTTGTATCACGTCAAAAATCGTATTGAGGAGTTTGTGTTTGTTAAGTTTTTTTTTACTTCTTTTCTGTCTGTCATTAACCTGTTTATATCCCAGTTTTAAATTATTGTTTGTATTAAATAACTGTTGAATGAAGATAAGATATTCCTGCTGGTGATTTATTTTTCAACTCTTTAATTATGGTACTCTATGCTATACATTGAATCTTTCGGATCTCTTACAGCGTCGATGCATTGTTAAAATAAATGGCGCCTCTAGAGCTTGCAGTTCTTTCATATAACAATGTTCTGCCTGGTTCTATGGTAAAACGTTGCAAGTTTATACTCTATTACAGTTGTTCATCATGAATGAGTGTAAATGGTAGGTTATTAGAAGTTCACTCAGTGAGTTTTCAAAAGATTTTTCTCTATTTCATTATTAAAAAGTAAGTTCTTCATAAAATTATTTACAAAGAAAAAATATAACTCTATAGCAGCATTGCTATGTTCCAACAGACATACATGTGAGAGCCAAAAGTATTTTGGGCGAACACGCTTCATCATCTACGGCCTCATTGTCACTTAGCATCAGGTGAAATCGCGGACAAGTGTTAACCCATATCCAGTAATAAATAAATAATAGTAATAAAAAATGAGCAGGCGTTCGTGTTCCTTTCCGTAAGAAAATTTTTACGAAGTATATCGCCTGTTGCACCCTGTTTAGGGTCTATTACTTTTGTCTACAATGTCGTTAGAATCTCCGCCACCAGCCGGGTGACTGAGTCCCGCACATTTCACCTTCAAGTCGATCGATGTCGCGCCTGCGCCGTATCCCCGATCCGCACAAAGGCCATCCAGCTGCCCTCCGAGCTGGCCCTGTCAAAATAACTTCTCCCGTGTTAGTGAATACTGTCCGTGAATTTCACAGATTGTACTCCAAAATATTATCTTAATTTGAATCGGCAACCATTATTTACACGCACGCGTAAATATCTGTCTCTTAACACCGGTTATTATTTTTTAATATGTGAATTATATTTTCTTAACGGTCAGTGTCTTTTTCGATAAATTAAAAAGAACCAATGCTCTACAAAAATGTAGCATCGAAGTAATTAGGTAAGTGTATTGTGCACTCCGCTGTTACTTGTTGCTTCCGACGTCGCCGCTCCGATTACGTAATGAGATGTCACTCGAATGCCTCTAATGGGCGACCCTCCGATATTCAAATGTTCTGCTTTAGTTTGTTTTTTTTTAATATTTTTTATGTATGTATCTGCTTAATATTTTTTCTTAAAGTCGTCAACATTACATATACACTGCCGGCCAAAAGTTTGAGACCACCTTGAAAAAATTACAATATTCAATAAAACTCCAAAAGTTAGTGCTCT
>DWQX01003599.1:0-17307 GCA_018245475.1 Pharmacophagus antenor
ATGCCTAAGCTTTCCGTTTCAAACGGTTCAAATATGAAATCTATACTAATGTTCACATACTTGCGCTGTTTGAGAATATACGCATGGTTTGCGGCTGCGCTAGCACCACTCAACGCCTTGGATGTGGGACGGAGCGTCGATACACACGCTCCAACAAGTAGCATCTCCCACATCAAATAAGAGACCGCCCACTGTCCAATTGAAGGTTAAAGGAAATAGAATTTGAGTGTTAGCTTAGTAAGGCGACGGAGTGCTTCTGGGCAGTTGCGAGTCATCGTATCATTGAAAAATAGCAGCTGTGCTGCGCCCTTAATGTTTCCCTAACTTATTTTATTTTTGACACTTTTATTAAGGTTATGTTTTAACGAAGAAGATTTATTGATTAATTTAGTTGACATCATCATCTAAAACGCATTTTTTGACGTATGTTGTGAGGAAGGCTCTTTTATGAGGATCTCTAGAAACATGCAGAATGCAGTAAGGTTGTATTGTATGCAGTTTTTCCCAAGCCTGCTTCGAGTTTTCACGCACAGTGTTGTGTACTGCCTCGGCAAACACACAGCCACATCTAATCTCGCACGTAATACGGAACATGAAAATGTACAAGTTATTTGCTTATATTTAGACAGAACTTTTCTTAGTACTAACTAAAAACTCTCAACTACGTCTGTTATTGGAACAACACGGACAAAACTGTTTGAAAAGAAATTGTACGATAACTTTGTTGGTAGTGATGGTAATTTCGATTTTAATTTCCATTGAAATACTTGTATATGTCTTCTCTCATTAAACCGTGTATTCCAACACCACTAAATCGCTAAAGTAAATTTATATTGTTGATAGATAATAATATTTTTTTATTTTCATTTCCAGTGAAAGTTACGTGGAGTCAATACGCACTTATGGTATGGTCCTGGGGATATTTCTTGTTTGATTTCCTCTGGTGTTTGATCTATTGGACCAAGAGCTACGTGATGCTGTGCCACCACTTTTGCGCCCTGGTCGCAATTAATATTTATCTAGGCACGGACTATACAGGGTGTACATTTGCATGCACCATCGCTTTGTTGGAAATAACAAACCCATTTCTACAGACAAGATGGTATGTGAAAATTTATTGAACTTACATTATCATTCTAATATTACTTTACATAAAATAACTTTCGATTAAGTGCGGTAAAAACTCGGCGGTGGTATAACAAGATTAGCACGTTGAATAAACAAAAAATATTTTTCCGCTGGGCCATTACACCGGTCAGTGTCAATTTAGCGCCACATCAGCATTAATACGTTTCGGCATTCTAATATAACCGCCAGAGCGTTCTGGGTATGTGCGCTTCACCATCTACCGTCGAACTGTCATCGCGTGAAATTGGGGTGAAGTACACATTGTCGATAAAAAAAGTTATATTTAAATAAAATTAAATCTCAATCAATGATAGGTATAGATTAAAAAAAAAACATGGAAAATTTCTCGTCAATGATGCTGATGAAACCGGTGTTCAACCACCGGGCCATACGACAGTTTATTACAGTACTAGTTAAAAAATATTAAGATCAGTTATTTAGAGCTGTTTGCATTGTTACTTTGATTGCTATTTAAAATTAGTCTTTGAAGAAATTGTCCACTACAACACTTCAACAAACAATTTCAACAAATCAACGACAGGCGATTCATTTCGCTTGTAATTTTATATCTTATCAGTTATGGGCTAATACTTTTAGCTTAGAAGGAGCATAAGTTTTGTTAAAACATTAGCTTAAATAAATAATAGGATGTGGTAAATTGAATACTGTTAAATAAGTTTTTAGAAGCAGGGAAAAATGTTATCTTAAATCCGAACTGTTCAACAGGTTTCTCCGGGATGGAGGATACAATAACACCATCTTATACCACATTGTAGAGATAACATACCTAATATTATTTCTTACGCTTAGAGGTTTACTCGGAACATACTTAATGTATAAAATATTCGTTTCCGATACATTTGGAACATATGAGAAACTAATAAGCCTTTCATTGTATTTAGTATCAATTGTATTCATATATGAAATCATTGGCTATGTGACATACAGATATAGTGGTAAAATTGTGAGTAAATCGTTATATTGTACGAATAACTTCTTTATTATGTATCCTTACTAGTTTTATTTATAACTAAATATAGTTAGCTCATAATAATTAGGCTTTGGAAAATTTCTGGTCATATTTGCATTAAAAAAATTAATTAAATCGAATCCTTTTTTTCAAGGAATCAAGAATTCCGTGAAAAAAAAATGCAATCACTATTGCAAATTCAAACTTTGAAATTATTTTTTTTATGAGTAATAAGCTTCTGTGACCTCAAAAGGAAGTTATAAGACGAGGCCACAGATTGTAAAGCATTTGTGCTTACAATACTATACTGTCGGAATACAGCATATTATGGTAACAATTTTGTGGTAGCTAGCCAGTTGAGTTTGAAAAACTACCTCAATCCAGCACTGGCATTAATATTTAATATATTTATGGTTTCAGATAGCATTTCAGGGTATTGGTGGGAATGAAACCACAGGAATAGAAGAACAACAATAACCTTGTAAATTTTTATTAAAAAATATTCACATTGCACAATGTACATCGTCATTTCTATAGTCTTAAAACCTAAATACTATTTTTTAACACAGAACATGTAATAAAGATGTACTTGAAAATAAATAATAGTGGTGCTAAAATAAAAATAAAACACTTAAATTTAAAAAGTTTTAGACATTTTATTTACAAATACAGGTAAACATCTGAATGGTGATACTTGTAATTTTTTTAAAAATATTTTTTTTATGTACTTTACATTCTTGCAAAAATGTGTGTCAGTCCTTTCAAATATTAGTGATCACTTACAAATAGCTTTTACTAAACCAAACAGGTTTACTTACATATTACTTACATATAATTTGATAAAATTAAGATATAATTTCATCTACAAACTGTAGTGAATTTTTTTTTATAAAAGGATACATTTTGTAAGATATTAATTAATATAATTTTCCATTATCAATCACGCCTATAATAACCACTATTCTTTTTATGATTCTTTCTATCACGCCAGTGGTTAGAATGTTTACCTCTGCCTTTATAATTTTCATGGTTATCTTTCTTTTGGTAGTCATTGTTATAACCTTTGTCTTTTGGGTAATATGGGTGATGTCTATGTGACCAATTGCCTTGTAAGCTAGCAATTGTTAATTTATCATTATAGTCACTTCTTTGCAAAGGGTACTGAATAACATTGTGTGCCTCATTTTTTAGTTTCTCTGTCATATTTGAAAACTGTTGAGCAAAGTTTTGTTGATAAACAAAGTCTATACAGGGCTCTGGGCCATAACTCCGTATAGGCGGGGGCAATGCTGCCATAACGCTTCTACATTGAAGACTTAATGTGCGATGAAATAATGCTGTGCCTCGAAACAATTGTATTGCGTAGGGTACAGAAACGTCGTGGCAATATGTTATGAAAGCAAAATTTTTTTGCCGACCGTCCCTGTCTCTTGCTATTCGGACTTTTTCTAGTGGTCCCGCCTGTTCAAGCAAACATTATATTTATAATTTTTTTACTAAAATATTAATATTCTGTAAGAATTAATGTTTAATCTGTACCTGTAAAAAGAGTTCATAAAGCAATTCTTCTGTTATTTGGTCTGGAAGATTTCCACACCAAAGGGTTTTGCTGTCTTCATCGATCATGATAAACGAATGTTATATCTATTAACGATATTATATTAACGTACTAAAGATTGTAAAAAGCCTAATAATAAGTAAAAAAGGAAGATTTTTGGTATTAAAAACCAAAACTATTATTAATAATCTATAGAAACAAAGCTCAAAATAGATGACGTCCGTCACAGCGATAAATATAACACATCCCACAGACTATTAATTGTAAATCCAATCGTCGTAGTTTTTTTAATTTGTACATACTTTTTGCCGGTGTTAAATTAGTAAGCGAATCAGGAATGTTGTGTTCTAATTTTAGTTTATATCATGAAAGTATTAATCAATATTTCAATTATACATTCAGTTAGTCTAATTTATAGTATATTCACTTATACATGCACATCTGTAATATACATTAAATAATTCCTTACTTTTGGAAAATTGGCAATTATTCAATTATTTTTCAAATATTCAATAATTGCCAATTTGCATATTGCACTAATAAAATAAAATAAAATATACCATCTTAAAATTTTTGTGCTACCGAGAGTAACACACGAACTTTTATAGGAATAAATATTGGCCGTCTTTATTCATTATTTATTTTATCTTTGAAGTCCTAGTAATATTATTTTTTATCATTTTGTAGAACTGTACCATAGATTAATACTTTATGTTGTTAGCTGCACGACGCGAAGTTATATTTTTGTGTTAAACCTGTAAATTAATATTTTAATCAGATTAAAGTGAGATTTAAATCAAATCCATTAGTTGGAGTTGTTTTAAACGAAAGTACTACTCTTCTCTGTGTACATCCTGAGTATTTATTTCCTCATTACCTTCATGATGGAATATAGTGTACGTATTGGAGGATATGAAAAAAACATAAAATCATAGCAAATTGTTCTCGTTACTTGTAATTTTTGGGCTTCTTTTAAAGGTTAAACAACGAGGTGAACAATGGATGACTCTAACAAATTTCAACAAATGCAAGATGAGATGTCGAGGTGAGCCTAACCATGTTCTACAAACATAATCCAGAAGTTTTTGTTAGTATTGAACAATTTTTAAATTAATGTCTAAAATTTGTTAATGCACAGTTTTATCGGATATTCTTGTGAAGATTTTTGTATTAAAATCGTATGATATATTTACAGATTTTTTTTTAAATTATTTTTAATTGTACTTTGAAAAACAAGCGGAAGTTTTATATTGGTTAGGATATTCTCTACCAGTTAAACTTGGTAAAAATATTTCATAAATTAAATGCATATTTTCAGGTTTGAAGCTGAAATATCTGGGTCAGAGTTGGTGGCTGGACCGAGAACGGTGATAAGCTCAAGCACATTTGGTGCAGCCCAACAACGCTTGGAACGTGTGCCCCCTCCACCGCCACCACCCTCTCTACTGCCTCCACCTTTCGACACAAGTATGATGGGAGCAAGACTTATGTATCCAGGAGTTCCTCCACCTCCACCACCTCCATCTTTGATGGTTCCGACCTCGGTATGTTTCATTATGTTTATATCATTAATAGAAGCATTCTTAATAAAAATTGCAAACAAAATTTTTATAACTTTTATTATATGTGTCACACATGTACAAAAAAAAGGCAATGCTTACTTCAAAAAACTGATACCTCAAAGAACAGACACTTTTAATATATGTATCATAAAAAGCACATCTATCATTTTGGTTCAAGATGGCCTGTTCCTGAATGGTATGGTGACTTGAGATTATTCTTTCTATTATATGGAACTCACTCATTATATCCAATTTATTTTAATAGAAATAGCAATAAAACTAAAATGATTTGTTAAAAGTAATGTCATTCAAATTTCAGGAATGGCTACTGATAATTCTTATAGTCATTATATTTTATTATATGTTCTCTATTTAATTAAAAATGTACTTAGCAGAAAATATATACAATTAAAGACAGTTTTTTTTAAATTGACTTACTTATAATTTATTGCATGTAGCATAGTTCCTGTTTAATTTTAACAAGTGATGAGATGGTAATTAATGAAATATACTAAAATTAATAACCTTTTAATACTAAAGACTATTTTTCAGGTACAAAGACTAAGACCCTCGGGTGCCCCTGAGTCCTATCCTGGTCCAATACCTTTCCTTCGGCCAGGGATTCCTGGGCCGCAGCTTATACCACCACCACCTCCCAAACCGCAGCCTGTAGTCCTGTCTGCTGCACCAAAACTATATAAACAACCTAGTGACAATGAGAAGAAAGATAGGGAAAGCAAGAAAAGGGTGAGTTATTTATTGATTTTCCGAGTTAATTAACTAGATCTATGTAAAAAAAAGATTGATGTAAGATTTGTTTGATGAGTGATTCTTTGTATCTCAGTAAGGACAAAAATAAAAAAAATGATGATCAAAAATTAAAAGGATTGCAAGTATATAATAATCAAAGTAATGTTTAATGTGTATTAAAAAAGTGCTGTTGTCAATAGTACGTAATTTGCACTTGTTAGATATAACGCCGAACATAGATAACCTTGGCTATCAATATTGTGCATTATTAATCTTCATTACATTTATGTGACTGGAAAAACATTGAGTGGTCTTTCTGTATCAATTATTTTAATTAATTTTTCTTATCAGCAAGGGTCTAACATTTGACTTCAGTTTCAAATCATGATAAAAAGTTACAATGGGGCTAAAAATGAGTGGCTAATGATGAATACTCTATTTCTCACAGGTGTGACTATCAAAAGCTGTTGTTATTACTGTGGGTTATATGAGTGGTAGCTGGGCAAGTGTGTTAGAAAGAACCGTACCACCATCCATATTAGACTTATTCAAGTTCAAAATATACTTTATTCAATTAGGTCTGTACAGGCAATTTAGAATGTAACTTTGAAATCGAATTGGAAAGTTTTATTATAAAGCAAGCTGTTCCTCCAACTGAAAAGCAAAGAAATTTTTTCTCATTAAATGTTAGTATTTTTGTATAGTATTGAATATTTTTATATAGCTACTGTAAAATAAGTTTCTAATAGAAACGCGAACGAGAGCCGTCACCCACTTTAGAGATGATGGTGGAGCCCGAACCGACGCCTGCGCCACCCCCTGCGCCCGCGCCGCCGCCCTTTGACTCTACGCCGAAACTCAAGAAAGAAAAGAAACACAGGAAGGTCTGTATACCTGTACTCTGATGATGATGATGTTTATTGCTCTTATTCATTTGACTGAGTGACGCAACTCCCGTGTGCTTTTTATTACTTTAACAATTTGTTGGCCATCTAGGTTCGCTGTTTTGTATTTATCTAGCTTAAATTTAATTATTCAGTTATAGTCATTAAATTTTCGTCAGAGACATTACAAAAAAAAAATTAATATTAAATAATATATAAACCAAAAGTTAATTTGCTAATTTCTCCTTTGTTCCTCTTAATAATAATGAAAAAGGACTATCAAATATTCTGTGCGATTTTTAAAGTAAACTAGTTTAAAAAGAAATATTAAACATTTCGTATAAAGAAAAAAAAATGTTTCCAGGGAATGTTTGAAAAAACTTGACATCTTGAATGAGTTAAACATTGATAATACATTATAATCACTAATTACACTGCATGCAAAATAAATTAAGGAAAAAAAATACCATAGTATTCAGTATTGCTAATGATATTAAAATAAAATAAATAGAAACTATGTGTATTTTTTTAATGTTTGTGTATTCACATATAATACTAAACTTTTCAAGGTAATAAGAACTGCAGGTGGGCAAGTGTGGGAGGATGTGACACTCTTGGATTGGCCCGATGATGACTTTAGAATGTTCTGTGGAGATTTGGGCAATGATGTTACAGATGAATTGCTTGTAAGTGTACATTTTTATTTTTTTGTAATAACTTTCATCTCTTTCGCAATATTAAGTGGTATCAGGTGGTGCTATATATAGTGACACAAACTGTAGTGCTTGGGTTCTTAAATGCTTACCATAAAATTAGAGAAATAAACATTGATTGTTTCCGTGGCGCAGCGGTTTACCGTTTGCCTTGTAATACAGAGGGCCCAGGATTAATTCCCGGGCTAAGAGTGTAGTGGAGTCTGGATGGTAGTAGGGTTTTGCGAACCCGCCTGGCTGGCAACATTCTCAATGTCCTTTTGCTGCCAAAACATCATCAGTTTGTTCCGGCAGTTATACACGTGAGAGCCTGAAGTATTCTGGGCGAACACGCTTCAGGATCTATGGCGTCATTGCCACTTAACATCATATGAAATTATGGTCAAGTGTTAGCCCATAATTAAAATAAAAAAAACAAAGTAGGTCATCAATCTTATAACTCAAGGTAGTAACTTAGTTCATAGTTTATATAAAAATCTAATAATAGTAAAATCACAAAACTCTGGATGGTAATTTCTGTTTACCTTTGTTAACTCAAATTTCATTTAAATTTCTATTTTTACGGGCGCAGGAACTACAGCCATGTATTATTGGCCCACAGGTGGGTCATGCATCAACATGTTAATATAGTTTTTGCAGTAAAATTATAAATCAATATTGATATGTTTTAATTTTTCTTTGCCCATTTTGCAGACTAGAACATTCAGTAAATACAGTTCGTTCCAACGTGCAAAAGTGATAAGAGACAAAAGAACTAATAAAAGTAAAGGCTTTGGATTTGTCAGTTTCAAAGATCCTGGCGATTTCATCAAGGCCATGAAGGAAATGGATGGTGAGTGTTATCTTTCTTTTTTATACATTTTAATTGATTTTTGTGATAAAAATAACATTTTGAACATTTTCCGTAATTTGAAGGTTATCCACATAAGGAGGTATCACTAGTAATTGTAAAAGTATATATAAAAATTATGTAACTATTGTTGTGCCAAATTTCATTTAATAAACAAAAAGGCTTTTTTCTTAACAATCTTCCAGAACATTCCATAGCCATGAGAGTGACCTTGTACTTGAGATTAATCACCCAAATCGTAATACACATACAGTATATACCAATACTACCTAATTATTTCTAATGGACCTCTAGATAATGGTTCTTTGAGCAGATTATTTGTAGAGAAACATTGGCACTCACAATGTCTTCAGTTTTTTGTAAAATAAATAATCATACAACTTCAAAACAATGATAATTTGCTCATTTTCTTTGTGTGAATAAACTTGCATTGAATATTTTTTTTAATTAAACAGGTCGATACGTCGGCAGTAGGCCAATTAAGCTTAGGAAAAGCACATGGAAGAACAGAGCTCTTGACGTAGTGAGAAGGAAAGAGAAAGAGAAAGCAGCGTTGCTGTCTCTACTAATGTCAGGCAACAAAAGCTGACGGCAGGATTTAATGTAGAATGTTTTGCAGTTCATGCGAAAACTGAAGTCATTAGTGTGTATTTATTACTTCAAATTATTCTCTTTTAAAGAGTTTTACTAGCTATGATAATCCATAAGTCTAAATAGTACACATTAGTCTTCAAAATATCATAACCTTGCATGTGTAAATACTGGATTGTATTTTATCATTTTATTAAAATAAATAAAATACTTTGCCTTGTCATTTATCCGGTAATCATCCATAGATAATATAATGTATATGATTATATAATGTAGCATACAATTTACAGTAACTGTGACCCGCATATATGTAACTATACGAAATGGAGACATTTCATAAATTTTTACTTTGTAACCTGAAATATAATGACTTTACAGTTATTGGTTATAAAGAAATATTGAGGGGACCAGGTTATGAAAAATAGCACCTGTGATAATTAATGAATGAATTATTTTAGTTCTCGCCTCCATAGTATTTTCCTTAGCCTATTCTTTTAAAGTTATAAAAAAACAGGTGTTTTTTTATTTATTTATTTAATAAAATAAATTTATCTTGCTACAACAAACTCTTTGGTACAATATCGTTCAGTATATTGCTAAAACTACGAAAACCTTTTTTACGTACTAGGACGCTGTCACGATTTTGTTTACAATCCAAATTCTATAAATTCGTCATAAGTTTACGATCTACTTTAATGTTTGAACTATTTTTCACGTTAAATTATCTTTATTATAAATTTTAATTTAACATTATTCTAAATAATTTTTCATTATCCTTATCCGAATGCAGAGTAAAAGCGATCGAATTACAGAACGTACAAAATTTTATCGATCAACGATATTAGGTTATCACTACATTCTACATTCATTTATCAATTAATAATACAACCTTCGTTCAATCAGTCAAAATATGAACTATGATCACTTAATATTTGTACGTACATATACAAGTCTATATTTTTAACCGCAAACCACACATCGGATTCGATTTATGAAGAGTCTAGAAATCCTCGATGTTTATACAATTAACGACTTGCTTGGGAAACAAGTGCATCGGGCTCTGATTACCATAATCTGTTAACATTAATAATCTGTGGAGTTGCCAGGTGCATTATAGTCTGTAGCGGTGTCGGGTTTGAGGCGGCGGGCGCGCAGTCGTACTAGGGGCCGCGGACGTACTCTATGCGGTGTTGTAGTAGCGGCTTCTGCATATTGCTTGTCTAGACAGCAGCGAGGGTCACCCTCCGCAAGCCCTGTGGTCGCCGGACAGAAGGGAGCTGAGAAATCTTCTACGCAGTACGCACCGGAGGCACTGAGGGCAATGTTTAAAGTTAAATTATATATTGAATGTATGATCTTTGATTGTAGTGAAAGGTTTTTATGATATACAATGCTAGTTAGTATGTGATATTAACAGAAGAATTATTTAAAGAAGATAATTATTTGCATCCGCAAATAATTTTGTTCTTACGTACTGTAGTAGTATCATAAGTATGTGTAATATTATTTTTATTTACATAATAACAACTTCGAAAGAAGTTAACATAAAAAAACATGATCAAATCCGAAACCACCCGTAATAAGTTATGCATCATAACAGCAGGTCATAAATTAAAAGAGCACAAAAAATATTAGCATCGTATTAAGAACTTTCTTTGTCGTTATTCATAAAAAAAAACTCAGTTCAAATGTAGAATACGGCACGTACGTCATGGGCGCCGGCTGGCCGAGGGGCACGGGTAGGGCGGCGGCGCGCGCGGGCGGCACCCGCACCGAACACCGGCGCCCGCACGGTGCCGCGGAGCGCGCGCGAAATAGACTCTCCGCCTGGTAGCAGATCGACCACACGTGGCTGCACAGTGCCTCGTCTGAGAACATCGTTTAACACTTTAGACAGATTTAAAAACATCTCCCGCATCTATTAAACACAACGTCATACATCGACTATTTATTATTTCTTTCTCAATACTTAAAGATATAGGTCCGCTAAAGAGTTTGTTGTTCCGTTTCATCTCCACAGCTAGACCACAGGAAGCAGCGAAGGAAGGACGAACTAGGGTGCTGTCTATAATTTACGGCTTCCAAAAGTATTACTTGGCCTAATAATAAATTGTAGACGAGTTGATCACGTATCACTACGTGAATGTCCTGCTGGTCTCGTGAATTTTTTGTATTAGTCTACAAATTTTTACGGCTTATGGTAAATTAATTTACTGTGGTAATATGCGTAAGCGTTACCACAGTTCCGTCTAATGACGATAAGGGTTTGAACGACACGGTACGGTGGTTTACTTTTTGTCTTGTAACCGGCCTGGAAGAGATATTGAGTTCGATTCCCAGACCACATGAATACTGGAATTTTTCTTTTTGAACTCGCCTAAACTAGCTATTAACTTCAACATCAATCTGCCCCCATAACAGCATTTCTGTGTTCCGGCAGTCACCCTGGAGAGCCCTACGTATTCTGGACTAGCACGCATCCCCATTTACTGCCCCATTGTCAATTAACATCAGGTGGAAATAAGGTCAAGTGTTAGCCTATAGTCATACAAATAAAAAGCACTACATACTGGGCGTATCCTCGCAGTAAGGCTGGCTGCGGCCGCCGTTGAGGCAGAAGTCGGCGTGGCCAAGACGCGCCGCCTCGCCGTAGCGGCCCGCGTTCGTGTGAAGCACGTGGACCGCTCGCGCATCGCCCGGGTCCAGGCGCAGCGCCGGCGCCGACCGGATTAGTGGCCGCGCCGGGTCCAGGCCTGCCCCGCACATATACACGACACGTTATGATGGCGCGAAGTAAACATAAATGATACATGTATGGACGTTCAAGCAAAAAGAGCTCAGGTCCCGCTATTTATTTTCGGAGATATAAGCAGTTTTGTAAAGTTGGATGAAAAATTGCTGTTAGCAATTTTAATTGATTATTAATTAATGCTCAATCATCTTCAAGTTTCGAACCAATAGAAACGAGCGATTAAAAGTGTGTAGTGTAACTGCCTCCGTGGCTCAGTGGTTTACCCGCTTGCCATGTAACGCGGAGGTCCTGCGTTCTACTCCCGGGCCACAGGAGTACTGGAGACTGAATGGTGGTAGAGCTCTTTAAACCCGCCGGGCTAATTACCACCCTCAATATCAATCTGCCGCCATAACAGTTTTACTGTGTTCTGACAGTCATACATGTGAGAGCCAGAGTATTCTAGGCGAACACGCTTTACTATCCAAGGTCTCGCTGTTACTTAACATCAGGTAAAATAGAAGTCAAGAATCCTCATTATCACTTAATATTAGATGAAATCGAGGTTAAGCGTTAGCCCATAACCGATAACAAAGATGAAAAGTTTGTTTTTTTATTTTAGTCAATAATTGAAAATGCTTTTTCTCCCATCAAGTTTCTTCAGAGTTCAGCTTCTGATAAAAGAATGTGCCAGTTTTAGAAGTTTTTTTTTTCATTCCTTTTTACTTACCATATGACTATGTTAAACATCGACTCTAATCACGCCCCAGAACTTTTTTGCCTGGACGTCCACATATGTTGATGGAATTTCGTCAAAGCGATGATAAATACATACAGTCCCCAAAGAGCTTGAGTTTTTACTAAGAAAAATAACGCGATGAAACCGTCACGTTTTTAGAACAACAGCTTTAGAAGATACCTGCACATGTCAGCGTGATTTATTCTTAAATCTCTCCCGAATGAGAGAAACGCTTGACTACCAGGAGTGAAATCATAAAATGCAAATTTTATGTTTTAGGATTTTCATTTAGTATTTTAAAAGTCGTTCGTTTTTGCTTTATCCGACGACTTGTCTTAATTACAACTTTGAAATAAATGTTTAATTACTCGTTCGTCAGTACATCGAGTGTTATATAGATTTACCAGAACAGACAAAAAAAAATAATTTTTATTAGAAAATATTTTTTTTCTATTTTGTGAAGATTTTTTTTCTTCTTCAAAATATATTCATCAGAATTGAAATAATTTAACTACATATACATAATTATAATGTTGAATTAAGAATTTTACCCGTCAGTCTACCTATTGTATGTTTTTAATCTGCGGCCATAACAGCATTGCTGTGTTCCATTCTCGGTTAGAATCTCTTATCATGTACATTCTCTGTCACTTAACGTCCTGATTTCAAATAGTCAGCCTATACTAAGGAATACAATAACATATTTTATACCGATGATCCTGTTGAGTCTGAATGTGAGGTAATTCGCAATGATGCCGCACATGTGCGCGCCTAGCGAGTGTCCGACGCAGGTGAGCCGGTCGGGGCGAAGACCCGCGTGGCGTAGCGCCCCCAGCGCCTCCGCGAGGCAGCGCGCCACTGGCCGCAGGTTGTGCACGGCCGCCACGTAGCACGGCGGCTGACACAGGGCGCCCCAGTCCACCATGAACACGTTGTAACCGCCTCTACGCAGATACGCTATGAAATGCAATCCTAACATTAATATAACATTAAAAAAATCTTTGTATTAAAAATATAAAGACTATCTTGCGAGGGTCTTTGATGTTGGATGGGACACACCGCTCAAAAAACGGGAGTTGACGCAAGATTTATAACTATAAAATTAATAAAAAAACGTTTTACATGTTATTATTTACATAGTTAATAAGAATAATTATTGCTACTGTATATTGACCGTGCCTGAAATAAATTAATTAAATGATCACTTATTAAAAACGAAAACTGTTCATTGTCTCAAAATTAAATTACCAATTATAATCAAATCTTCAATTAAACATACAAGTACATTATAAATAATTTTTATTGTTATTTTTTTGTCCGCCTCGGGACCAAAAAAATTTTGATTATAATGTATACAGATAGCGGAAGTTTAAAATCGTTATCAAGTCGATTGCAAACGATCAACATCAAAATATCAAAGACGAAAAAAGAAATATCAGAAACTACGATATTAATGTACTGCTGGGATTTGATCATGAACTCCAGCATAAATCATAAAAGTATCGTTGAAGCAATCACGGTTTTACGTCTTCCTATTCTTATATTTGTTATTTCACAATGAGAGAAAAAGTAAGAGAATGTAGAGCAAAATTCCATATTTAAAAAATATTACGTCGAAACAATTTTCGCATATTTGGGAAACATGCAGTATTTTGGTTTTACTAGGTTTTTTTAACAAGTTTTTAGGTATTGATTAAACATTTTGATAACGAGAATGGTCAAAACCTCGAAATCAACAATTAACTAGTTTCTCAGATTGTTCCTAAAAGTTTATATAAAATTAACCATAAATTAATTTTGTAATATTGTTAATGATACTAACACGAGAATTCCGATTTATGGAGAATGAACAAATAAATAAAAAATAGCCAAGTGTGAGTCGAAATCATACTGTGAAGTGTTCAGTAAAGTATAAACAGTGCTTATACACAAGGCTGGCAAAAAGTTGAATAAGTTATTCACTCATAATAACCCCTCACGTACTGAAAAATCGAGAAAATGCAATTGACACTCAACAGGTGGAGCTGATTTAAATAAAGAATTGGTTTTGTAATAGTATTTTTTTTAATATTATTATATTTTTATTATTATCTGTCAGCGGATTCATAAGATAGAGGCCGCTGGCAGACAGACGGCGGAGACTCAGTACTAGGGTTCCGTTTGTCACCTTTTCGGTACGGAGGTCTAAAACATTGTACTTACGTGTTTATAGAAGAAGACAATAACTTATTCACTTTAACAAAAAAATCAGTGAAATTATCACTTATGAGAGAATAGGAAGAAAACTTCAAAACAAGGTACTTAGATTTCCACAACTTTATGGTTAAAGAAAGTTTTACTATTCGCCGAGACAGACTTGCGTAACGCCACAAATTTCCCGCCACTGCCTACTGTTACCGAGGAAAGCAAAAAGACAGTATATTAAAAAGAAGCATAAGGTGATATAACTAAAGAATGATAGAAGTTTTCTAAATAGACACTATTTTATGTATGTATGTAAAGTACTGAATTATACAATTTATTTTTAGTTATTAGTCTTTCAAAGGTTATTCTAATTTTATTTTTTTGTTAACAGGATTTTACATCTATTACGTGTATAGTTTGTAAACATTTATATTTTGCTCTTATAATTTTCCTAATTATTAACTTATTTATTTATTCGCTTTATACACAAAGTGTGCAACAAAGACAATATCTTAGGCATTATCTCCCAGTCTACCTCGAATAATGAATAACAATAATTTACTAGAAATTAAATAAAGGAAAAAAAAATATAAAATGAATTCAACTATAAGTCAACCAAAAACAATCATCTATCTAAAGAATTTAAAGTATACATAAACAGATGATTACAAATATTTTGAAAAATAACCATACACATACGTAAATACAATAATATCTTAACTTTACTTAGTCAAAATATTAAAATTTTTTTAAAATGCAACAAACGAAGTTGCAATTACACTAAAATTGCGCATAACAATTTATAAATTACATCGTTAAAAGTATGTTCACCAAATAAAATACCTTCCTTCACCATCGATATGTTCGATTTATTTACTAAAACAGTGATACGGAAATATACAGCGAATGTTAGTAATCCCTAAATAGGGAAAGTGGTCGTAAATGCGTAAAGCGTGCAGCATGTTATCTCGTCATAAGGATCACTTTCACTCTCCTTGTAAAGTCACTTGTTGCTCGTGTAAACTTTAATTGTGCCGTATAAAAGTATTATATTTATATACGCGTGTATTTACTCTCATGTTCGCCATTCACCCGGCTAAAGATATTATGAGGAACATATTTGTAAATTGATGATTGTTCATACTCGTATGCTTATTACAGTTCATATTTATATCTTACATAAATATTTTTCATTATACACTCTTCAAACATACACTCCTTTCTTAGTGTATGTACAGGCATAATAAAATAAACAGTACAGTATATTATATTATTGTTAATCTAAAACCTTAAACAAATCGTTAAAAATATCTTAGATGAGTAATGAAAAGTATTAAAAATTAGGAATATACATTAATGAAAAATGTATTCGTTAAGACATTTCTTCTGCTCTCAATGGCATCATCGGATTAATGGTTGTTAGTATCATAATACTATTGCAAAATAAAATTAACCGTCTTGTTACACAACGGAAGAACCATAAAGTACAAACTACTTCAAGTGATTATATCAAGAAAATTGTGCGCAATAAAAGCGATCTTATTATATATTATCACCTTACAAAAGAGTTCAACGCAACACTGACATTTACAACTACATAATTTCTATTTAAACCTTTTTTTTTCTTTTTTTTTGTCGTACTTTTTAGTAGAACCGACGTTGTTTTGTGTGTAAATTATAATTTAAATTTATTATGAATTAATACTTATAAATATTAAAATTCAAGAGAAAATTTGAAACAAAAGTTTCTTTTTTTATCAGTTACGGGCAAACGCTTAGCCTCGATTTCACCTGATGTTAAGTAACAATGAGGCCGTAGACTGTGAAATGTGTTCGTCCAGAATACACCTGGCTCTCACATGTAGGATTGCCGGAACACTGCAATGCTGTTATGGCGGCAGTTTGACATTGAAGTTGGTAGCTAGCTAGGCGGGTTTGAAAAATCCTACCACCATCTAGACTCCACTACTCCTGTGACCCAAGAATCGAACTCGGGATCTCCGCGTTACGAGGCAAGCAGGTAAACACTGCGCCACGGAGGCAGTTGTATAGTTTTGTTTTCTGTAACTATGAAATTGTTATGTAGACATTATTGCGTAATGAATTCCACAAAAAAACTGTTCTTGTAAGAACAATTTTTAAATTTAAGAAATTAAGTTCGTCTACAATATTTTAATTACCATGCCACTTGTCACATTCACGCATCCTTTAGATAAAAGAAGAAAAAGTTTATCTCAATCCTTGAAAACTAGAACTAAAAGTATTACACAGTCAGTTCGATATTTTTATGGTCTTATATATAAATATATAAAAAAAAATATGTATATGTTAAGAATATAAGTGTCAATAGCGAAATCACTCATGCGTTTTTCTTTTTAACGGAGAATGTTTTAATCCATTTAACTTGTGAACAGATGACGTTAAAGAATTTCACTTTTTATATCGTTTATTACGAAGATTGCTTTGTATCTGTCCATTTTATAAATAGTAAGACTTGTTCAGTTATAGTTCGATACAAGTTTAGTGTGAAGATTTAAATTTCCATTAACGAATGATCGACATCATTTAAATGTTTACTTTCACCGTTCCGTGTTTTTGTATGCATTCTGCACCACGTTATGTAAACAAAGTGTAGATAACCATTTTT
>DWQX01003600.1:0-17304 GCA_018245475.1 Pharmacophagus antenor
GAAATGTGGTCATACTTGCGTAAGCCGAAAATGAAGCGAATGCAGTTATTGAAAAGACGATCCAATTTGCTAAGAAGATATTGGGGAGCAACAGCGTAGCAGACATCGGCGTAATCCAGCAAAGGGATAGTCAAAGCTTGTTATAGCAATACTTTGGTATTGAAAGGGAAGAAATTTTTAAGACGTTACAAACAGCGCAAATTATTAGTTACCTTTTTACTTAACTCAGTAACATGAATAACCCCAGGTCTTTGACAGACGACGAATAAGGGATTAAAGAGTCATCTAATATGATAGGGGACAAAGAGTTATTTGTTTAATTGCGACAGATGTCTAGAACTTCCTATGATGGAAGATAGATATACCTATGATTTCTATGGCCTGACATTTTGATGAGTTGATATTAATACCAAATTTGGTGCTGCAGTCAAAAATCCGAGCAAGATCACCATTTATTAGATCAACACCATCATTAATATTCGCAGCATCTACTTGGGCATAAATTTGTAGATCCTCGGCATACAGATGGTACGAGCAGTGAATAAGGGAAGTGATTAGGTTAATAAACAACGAAAATAAAAGAGGTGACTTAGTTTCGCCTTGAGGAACGCCCACAGACAATGCAAACCAATCAGAAGTAGACTGACTCGTGAGAACTGCCTGCAGTCGCCCACGAAGATAAGATGAGAACCAATCCCGCACCAATGTGAAGTAACCAAAGTAATCTAGCGTAGATAGAAGGATATCGTGATCAACTGCATTAAATGCATTAGGGAAATCAACTAATACAAGTACAGTCAAACGTGACTCCTTCATTCCAGCGCGAATATCTTCGATTACTTTAAGTAGCGCAGTGGTCGTGCTGTGGCCGGGCCGATATCCTGACTGATATGCACTAAAAAATATTTTGCAAAAATAAATTTAGAAATTTGTTTCTGGACAGTACTTCTAGTACTTTGGAAAGAAAGGGCAGAATAGAAATTGAGCATTAGTCTGAAGGAGAGGTGGGTTTGTCTCTTTTAGGAAGAGAAAGGACAAAAGCTTTACGCCAAAGAGATGGGAAAACTCATATGGTTAAGGAAACATTAATGATATGGGTAATTATAGGAGAAACATGGTCAAGGATAAGAATGATCATATTCGGGCTAACGTTATCAGCACCCAACGCTCTAGATTTAGTGGAGTTGATGGTGTTTATTATATCCTCATTAGGACCGGGAGACAAATCAAACAACAAAGATTGTGATTGCTTTTTGGAAAGTAAAAGATTAACTGTGCCAGATTTAGTGGAGGTTTCTAAGTGAGAAACAGAGGAAAAGTGAACATTGAGTTCGTTGACGGATACTGTTGTGAGATCAGTGTTCTTGATAGATTTGCCAATGCTCATTGAGTTCAGAAACTTCCACGAATCTTTTAATGAGCTATTTAAAATATAATTATGGATGTAGCGATGTTTTGCTGCTCGCACCATTTGATTACACCGATTCCTAAGAAACTTAAATTTAGCCCAAATGAGCTCACAGCGATTCCTTTTGAACTTCCGAAATGCGATGTCCCTCCTAGCTATAGCTCTACGTATGTCGTCAGTAATCCACGGAGCTGGGGCGCGTTTTAGTACATATACACCTTTTATAAGCTTCAAAACATTACACTTTTGAGATGTGTACTTTTTTAACACTAGATTTACCAGCCAATTATATACCGATTGTCACCGCAACCAGTCAAAATGACTGGTCTTTCGAAAAAGTCGATATTGGTTTTTCTTGTCTTTTTTTACAAAAAATGTTAAGTAAAGGTAAAAATTTTTAACAATAAAACAAACTAAAAGTTTTATAGAACTTATAGATTTTTTTTAATTATAGTTTTAATTAACTCTAGTTAGCAATTCGAAATATATTTATTATTGAATAGTAAAATAAAGAAAAATACTACGTTAGTCAAAGTTTCATGTCAAACTTTTAAGATATGTTAAGTACATATTGTGTAAACCTTCATCAAGGCTTAGTTATTTTCTATAAATTAAATTGGAAGTGTTGAAATCGAAGAAAATTGTGTTGTTTTAAACGTTTTCTCTCATTGTTTCATTTTATCGAATCAAATACAACATAAAATCTTAGTAAAGGCACTCCTACATTTTGCAAGTTGATGTATAAGTTGTGGGAAAAATTTGACTCCCGCTTGCTATTCCATGAAAATCCTGTGTTTCTTTCTTACAGTCCACGTATATATAATGTAGCTATAAATGTTTTCTTACTATATTATGCTTTGATAAGTTTTTATTCCTTCTCCAGAATTTGAGAATCTTTTAGCTTTAGAGAAGTCGTCTGTATATGCTTGCAAAACATGATTACCACTTAGAATTAAAAATGCCCTTCATAATAAATCATTTTGCCAGATCTGTAGGCCCGGGTTACTT
The DNA here is from genome assembly GCA_018245475.1 of Pharmacophagus antenor. NCBI lineage: Eukaryota > Metazoa > Arthropoda > Insecta > Lepidoptera > Papilionidae > Pharmacophagus > Pharmacophagus antenor. The sequence continues at coordinate 2,417 of DWQX01003600.1, forward strand.
TGAAAATATTCGAAAACATTCAGCAACACCTCTTTATTCATTTTTTTTACCAATAGTTCTGACAGCGGCAATTTCAGTTTGCTGACTTTGTATGTCACGTTCATTAGTCTTCAGAACATTAAGAAAATTATTGAAGACTTCATACAGGCCAAATTTAAAAAGGTTTTTGTATTGGACTGTCTTATGATCACAGCCGTTTTCAAAAATTTCGCTAACACTACTCTCGCTAATAATATTTTTATGGTTTCTGCCATACGTGTTGTTTTGGTTGTCTAATAACTCAATATAAATTAGTCGAAACTAATAATTGGCTAACATCTTACTATGAAGTGAGTTTGTTACTAAACATTTTAGTTCTTAATATTTCAATATCTACATAAATATTGCTTAGTAGCGTGTACAAAAAAAAATTTACAATTACAAGTACAGAAATCTCAAAATGCAACGGATTAATGAAAAAGTATTATATATTGCATTAGAATCTGAGTTTATTGAAATGTTTTATGAGAATTCACATATACCTATTCGTCATCGAACATGTTTCGCGTTATAGTTACAAATGCCCCAACATTATTATATCACATAACATACACCAGTCATTTTGACTGGTACATGTATGTGCCAATAATGAAAATTATTTTTGTCACGCATACATATAAAAACATACTAATTACATAAAACTTATTCTTTACTTACTTGTAGCTATACAAAAGTCATGACATCATTTCGAAAACGAAGTTTTACGTAAAGTAGTAATTTTGATTTGAATTCGTCGAACCAGTCATTTTGAACGGTCTGGTAAATGTAGTGTTAATCAAATTTATCGTTTATTGGTCCTGTTACGTAAATGTGAAGGGAATCATTGTGTGGCTTATACCATCAAGAGTTCCATTCAGCATAATTATCAGGTTTTTTAGTAACTCCAATGTGGTAAACGAGCATGCAGGCCACCTAATGATAAGCGGTTACTGTGTCCTAAAGACGCTAGCGAATACCCAGATGCATAACTAGCTGCGTTGCCAATCTTTGATAAGATGTACCAAAGAAATAGCCATGCCATATCGACGTTGCCATCCACAGCTGATCCACTTTCTTATCTCGAGAAGAAAAGGATGCGACAAAAATAACTCCCTAATTTAGTCCTTGAAAGAAATTGTAGGTTATTATTGTCGATCCTCGCGTATAAATACGTTTTTCGCAAACAGTACTTTAATTTTTTAGAATGACAATGTTTATTAAAAAAAACTGTTATAGTAAATTTCACTGTCATTTTTCAAGAAAGTATAGATGTAATATAAAATATGGTAGATCTTACTCTGTAAATGTATTTCTTATTTCTAAGGAAAGGAATAAGACAAAAAAACAACACTTGTTTCGGTTATGTTGCTTTTTACTATCAATTTTGGATGTATGTGTACAAGTATGAATTCGACGAAAATAAAGGAATACGTAATGTTTCATAATATATAACTCTACATCGCAGTACTCGTTACGAACAAACATTACTTATTTTAGTTTCAATAAAGTACTTTCTACCCATTCATCATAATTTTGTTCGATCGCTCACATTATAAGATACCGCAGAACATGTTTTTTCAGTACATTTGAGAGAAACAAAGATATTATCTATATAAATCCTTTCGATTTAAATAAAAATATACTAGCTAAATAAACCGCTCGTATCGTTTTTTGCATTAGCAAATACTGCGTACGTCTAACTGTACATTCACGTAACGTAAACATTTTCAGGAAACATCCAAAAAGGCGTTCTCACAATATTTTATTACAAAGGTCTCACTTATAGATGCATTAAAACGAACAATTATCTCACTGTATGTATAGTAAAATTGTGTGAAAAAGTCGCAATAAAAACCTAAAACTCACGTACTGAAATTCTAAAAATATATTATAATAGATTTCAAATGTCTATACATAGATAAGTTCACCACGCGCCCGTCACGCACCCGCCACGAACGCCGGGCGCGTCGGAAACGTTTACAATGTTTAAATATGTTAAAACGTACCGAAGGGACTAGACACAAGTTTTCGAGTGCCGCTCGCCCGTCTACTTGACTCGCTACAACCTGGTAGCCCGAGACCTAACCGCAGCATGCTGAACGTGTTGCCGACAGAATGAAACTTTCCCACGCATCCATCTACAAAGTACATTACAGCACTCAACAGGTGGACTGAAATATTATCGTCAAGTATCAATATAAATGTACATAGAAACAACTCTACTTTGTAGGTTTAACGGTCCACAATTTAATCAAAGATAAAAATAAAAAAAAATATTAATATTCACAAAAACAATGTGTTATCGTCGATTAATAAGTATTTATTGAAACTATGAATACATTATTGAAGTGAAGCAAAACTGGTTGCAATAAACCAACATCTAAAAATACAAATTGATTAGCAAAATAAACGAAAAAAATTTCATCCCGTCAACAACAAGTCACGGTCGTTTCTCGAACTACTGATAAAACTGTTCGTTAATTGATTAACATACCGAAACTTCGCTAAGGAGCGTTGTGATTCAGACGAACACTTTAGCGAGCCCGTCGGCGCCGGCGCTAGCGATGTACGGCCGAAGGGGGTGGAACGCGACGTCGAGGATGCTCTCGTCGAACTTCTTGCGATGGGCGGTGATCTCCTGCACGCACGTTTTGGTGTCTAGGTTCCAAAGGCGCACAGAGCAATCATGTGAGCCGGAGAGCAGGAAGAGCCCGTTGGGGTCGAGCGCGAGGCCAGTGACCGCGTCCAGGTGCGCCACCATCGCGTGGGCACAACGACCCGAACCCACGTCCCAGAACCGGATGTGGTGGTCGTCGTGCGCGCTCACCAGCAGCGGAAGGGTGGGATGCGAGCGCACGCGGTTCGCGGGACTGTCGCACGAGATGCGCAGGAAAGCCTTGTGAAATAAACACAACAATTACTATAGTTAAATTACATTGATAATGGTCCTCTATTCGATGATGCCAAGATGTCATAAAAAATTACCATAAAATGAAACCACTCGTAAAACCACATGCCAATAAAACCTTGCGAAAACAGATTTGCAGGTAAAATATTTCGAAAAATTAAGGTAGCTTGATTTTCCGGAGATGAAACAGATTATTATACGTTCATCGTAATACCAAAACAATCTCTGTATTTCAATAACGACCTGTGCCTACTGCCATGTGTTCAGATTTCCGCAGAAGTTAGATTCGCACCTGAGTGGTCTCGAGGTCGTAGAGCAGCATGGTGCCGTCACGGTAGACAACGGCGGCGGCCGCCTCACCGTCGGCGAAATCGGCGGCGGCGGCGGGCGTGGGTGCGTGCGCGGGCGCGGCGTCGTCGCGTAGCGTACATAGCAAGGGTCGCGCGGCGCGCGGCGCCCACAGCCGCGCGGTGCCGTCCGCCGAAGCGGAAAGCAGCCGCCCATGCGCGCACGCCAGCGACCACACTGCGTCGGTGTGCTCACGCAGTACCGGACCCTGTAGATGAGACTACACGTTCACTTTACTATTATTTGCTATTAATAATCATTTTGCTCATAGATACTTAGGTGAATGTAATACACGTAATACACATAATACCTCATATAAAAGACGGCAAGTAGAAAGACCAAATACACATTAATATGTATTGCTCATATATGCAAGAAAAAACAGCAAAATAATATAGTACCTGCACTGCAGGATCATATGGATCGTAAGGATCAGCAGTAGGCGGTGGCAGGTTCCAAACCCGAATAGTCCCATCAAGGCCTCCAGAGAAACATTCTTCAGAGCGAGGCACTCCCATAGATAGGCACAGAACCGGAGCAGTATGAGCACGGAAAGTATATAGGGGCTCCACGTCTAATCCGGCAGACTTCTTAGCCTGTACAGTCCGCTGAAGATTCCAAAGTTTGAGGGTATGATCTTCGGAAGCTGTGACTAACGCCGCTTCGGTCGGATGAAAAGCAAGCGCCCGAACCTGAAAATATTGTATTAATTTTATACAAACGAGAATTTGACATTTAAATGACACAAATAATGACGGTATTATATGTCGTCCATTTACCGTTACTTCTACATAAAATAAATAATGATACAGATGCTATTATTCATTATATACCTATGATAGTATATTGCTAATTAATTCCATCGTCGTTGTATAAAAACGATTCGCGTACCATCCGCGACCAGGCGTAGTTTTACTAAACATTTAAATAGCCCTAACCCCATCGAAGTGCGAGCGCAGCGTGTACTTGGCGTTCCAAGTCTTGCGGAAGGACTCCTTGTTGGCGCCCGCGACGTCGTACGCCTCGGGCTCGTTACTAACGGTTAGCTGTGCGAGCTCGCCCAACGCTAGCGGTTTCTCATCAGCTTCGCCGCCTCCCGCCACACTGGATCCAGCCACAACTGCGCCTACTAAACATACAAACATTACCATTTTTTGAGATTGCGTAATAATATACTCTAGGATTAAATAATCAAAAAGTAATCCTTAAGTTTTGCTATATCCATCAGTCTGTCTGTCTTAGCACTAGAATTGTAATTAGACCTATGGATATATAACAAAGTAAGAACAATAAGGTAAGATCGCATAAAATCAACTTGTAAACTATCTACCTACACATTTGTTTATAGATACTCTTGTAGGCATGACATTTCTCATATATTATGATTTAATATTTCGGTTGTGTAAAAGCCATTTCTAAAAGTCATATTGGTGGTTCGTTTGCTTCAAAGTGCAAATTTTTACATAAATCAAGTCCAACTATACGGTTATTTTTGATCATATGCAAAAATTAAGCTTTTGTATACCAAGTTAAAAGGGTGACGACATACCACAGCTAGTTGCTGTGACATTCTGTACGATGTTATTAATCAATATTGTCATTTTCAAAATCAAAGATAGAAAAAAATCATTACCTTATAGAACAAATATATATGAAATAGTTTGACAGAAAAGTCCTATAAGAAAACTTTGGAATACAGAGTAATATTTGCCCTCAAAGAAAGCAATTATAGCTACGGGAAAAAAATATGTAAACAACGGCTTTGTCTCATTTTAAAGTATAACAAATAACGTTCGTTATTTACAAAAAAAAAAACAAGCAACCGGAAAACAACATTTGTTCTAAAAACAAACGGAAAATTCGTAACGTTATCAAATTAGACTAAGTAATTAAACAATAATAAAAAAAGTAGTTTTTTAAATTTTAAACCTTTTTGTACAATAGCGATATTTTATTAAAATGATTCAGGCTAATAAAAAATAGAGATCTAAAATTACCTAGGAAACGTGTAATAACTTTAGTAAAAAATAAATTCATAAGAATAAATATAATTACTTGCTGGATTAATTATTAAAAAAGTATAACGTTCAGAACAGACTATGTTGAGACCCGTGCTAGTAAGCACACTACTCAAGCCGTTCCCCACAATCTCATATATTAATCAATACTTTGAATGTTAACCGACTAAAGCACGTATCTTCACCATTCTCTCTAATCGTACGCTGCATATGTTGTGTGACACAAACCATGGATTAAATATAATTTAAAAATACTATTTTTATCTTTTACATATAAATCGCTAAAAGGACAAAACCACAAACATAATTTGTTAAAATAAACATAAAACATTACATAAAAGGATAATAAGTAGAAAATATTACATAAAAGGTTTATCAAAATAAATTGTTAATATTGCACATTAAACACTTAAACAATGTAAAAAAATATATATACTCGTTATTTTTTGACAAAATTATTTCTATTAGCCGACGTAGATTTCCATCAAAAAAGAAATATAAACTATTTACTAAACAGGGGTAAAAAAATGAAGGGAATGTCTTCAAAACCTAATTATTCAAGCTTGACAAAAATGAAAAAATATTAACCTTTTGCAGTCTATTGACACCTATACGGTGACATGAATAAGAAATAAACATTTTTTGGGGATTCACCCCATATTATTCAATCAGGGGTAATTTATACAAATTAGGGGATTACCCGCTCATTCTTTTTAAATATTTTTCTGCAATAAGTGACGCAGTTTTCTTTACTTTGTGTATAAAACTATTATTAAAAATGTTGGTTTCCCATAAATAATAAAAATGAATTTTGAGGATTTTGAAAGTAGTGAGAGTGAAATAGATTTTGAGCTTGTTAGAGACAATTTTGTTGATTTGAAGGTGAAAGACATGTTACTCCTTATGATTGCAAATAAACGAAGGATGCATGTGGGAGATTGTTTTTATAGATACCATACTATGAAAGAATTTAAGCGCAAAAATTAAACTTTTTTTTACTGTAACATAACAGAAATATAAATATGTGTCTAATAAAATATTTAAAAATAATCTAATACATGTTCACGTATTTATAATAAAAAAAAGTCTTTTAATTTTTACTGTTTATAAAAAATGCCACGGAGTTGCTGGTGGGTGATATGAAATTTTGTGTGTAGTGCAAAAGGTTAAAGATATCTAGTACATGGTCACTGGAATTGAGATTGCAATACAGTGAAGAAAATAAACTATTATTGATCAAAAACGCTAGCAATATTACTTTACTAATGACTAATAACCATATTATTTTTATGATTTTTAAAAATATGTTAGTAATTTACCTTTTGTATATCATTTTATGTTATGGTGTATACAATTAAGCATAAGGAGAAAGCTACAAAAAGTTGTCTATATTTAATATTAACCTATTTATATCGTCACCAACGACCTATTAACAATAAATCGATTAAGTTCTGTAAGTTTTATAAAACCTACCATTCCATACGCGCCTTTTATTACGTTCTATTCTGTACGTACTTTTATCTCTTAAAAATTATATAAATAATTTTACGGTGTTACATTGCGTATTAATAATAAAAACAAAAATTTTATTAAAAAAATATAGAAAACTAATTAAAAAAAACGAAAATTCTTTTTTTAAAAAAAATTACGACTATCACTTTGAGGCACGGTAGGATTAAATTGTCCCACCTTTTTTATGTATTTCACGGCACGGTGGGACATTTTTAGTCCCACCTCGACATCTTGCCGTAGCGGCATATGCATATATTTATAATTCGCCTTATTATGTCAAGGAATTTGTAAAATCTTTAAACAATTTTACAAATGTAATGCTATTATGTTTTTAAATAATGTTATACATTTATTAATAAAAATATACCAATTATGTTTCATTTAAAACCTGAAAAATTCCTGTACAACATGGGTTTATTTTTGATATGAAATCCTGTGCCTGAAAGAGTACACGATATCTATTTAGTCTATTTGGTTCAAGGATGGTCAAATAATATTAATATAGATTGGTCAAACTACTATTCGCGCAAACCCCACCAACCCTACTTTTTTGTGCAAGTTTGATATCTACCACAGTGGCTGAACATTTTCGGTTTTATTTAAAGAATTGTCTAGATTTCCAAATGAGTTAAATGAATATTGACTCTCCACATAATAATTTAAGCGACAATACTCAGAAATTTAAACAAAAAAGAACCGATATGATAACAAATATTTCCTATTTCGTATTTTCTCAGTTTTGGAATTTATTTACATATTCCGTATATTATCTCGCCTCTACCCAGTCGTTTATTCAATAACTCAGAATATTTAAAAAAAACTACAATTAGTAAGCAAAATTTCGAAGTAATTGTAGTAGGCAAAATTTTGAACTTGAATTAAAATTTATAAATATTACTCACCGACTGAACATTCGTCGCCTTGTCCGCCACCGTCAGCCTCGCTCTCTGCCAGCAAGTTGAGCACGTTTAAAACCTCTTCGGCTTCGTGGTCTACCTCCTCGCCTTGTCACGAGGATCAAAAGCGCCAATATTAATAAATAAACAAACATCACACACCCATCACCCCAAATAAAGTAATGGTTCCGGATACCAATACACAAATATGAAACATTTAAACCATAAAAACCCGAAGATAAAATTTATAATGTAACAAAACATAATAAACTCAATACTAAAAGTTAAAAAGTGATTAATAAATAAATATTCTCATGCAAGTATTATACGTCCACTAGGTGAAATTTTGTATTATACATTATACAAACATAAAAGAGTTTAAAATTCAAACTGTTTATATTAATATATGAAATGTTATGCTAATTACTAATAATACATTCTATCACATAAATTGATTTCGTATGTCATAAGACACGCGTATAGTCCGCTTTTAGCTTAAGGCATTTCTTACAATGCTTTATAACATTTTAATGCTTCTTTTACAAAGACTTAAATTTACGTTTATCTGACTCAAACATTTGGAAATATATTTTTAGTATTATTTTGAGACAACAACCAAAGGTAGCAGAAACTTTTATAATTATAATAGTAACGCTTATATAATCACAATTCTTTTAGTTGTACTTTTTTGAGACATCCCAAAATAATATCAAGGATATCGAGAGAACCGAATATGGCATATTTGAAATTACTACAAATACTCTGTCTCTCTCTCTTCCTCGACATTACAATCAGATAACTGAAAAGGAACAAAAAACCATTCACAATGAGAAAAAGTTTTTCAACAATTTATTTGTCAAGTGTGCGCTTTGAGAATGACATTCATATAATCTATAAAAACAATGAAAGTTATAAAATATATAAACTATTAATAACCAAAATAATCATAGAGTTCAGAGACTCAATGCAAGAAAAGGAATTTTGCCTTCTCTTCATGACACCTTTAATACAGCGTAATATAAAAGACAAATTCGGCGAATTATCTTTTTTCATAAATACAAAAAACTAATGTATTTTTGTCTAAACAATACATGTTTTCTTAATTTATACTTATATTTATATACTATACTATACTTTTATGCAAAAAAAAATAAATATATTCTTAAATAGTCGTAGCCTATGTAGTACACATACAACACATTCATTACAAGGAATATTTTTTATGCCTCACTTTTTTAAATAAACTGTCAAGTGACACAGAAATACATAGAATATTAAAAATACAATAGAACTATTATTCTAACTAGACTTTTTCATTTATTGTTTAACAAAAGCTTTAGATTGTGAAATGTAAAATTTCAACATACCCAAATAATATGTTGATACAATAATAAAAATAAGATGAAGCTATAAAAATTTGAACACGCTAGGACCCATAACTATGTTACTAGTAGCAGAAGTAGTGTTCGCGTTGTTAGCAGACAACATACTGAAAATCGTTTTTCCTCCAATAGCCAATGTAATTACTGGTATTTCCTATGACCCAAGTGGGGTAGAAAGAGATTGAACATTACAGATTAATTTTACTTTAGGAAATTTTGTTTTTTTTTATAGATAATGGACTAACACAAACTCAATTTCAATCAATGTCAATTAAGCTGTAGATGGTGATACTATATACCTGCTTAAAATACATAGAGGCATAAATAGATTCAAATTTGTATTACTTAATTGCATAGTCTTCTATACTTTATTAAACTTTTTAAGAATAGCTTAAGTAAAATTCCATACCAATACCTACCTTGTGTGATTAAAGGAATTTTTCAACAACTATTTTTCACAGTATTGACTGAAGGAAAATAAACTTTTTTTTTATTATTTTTAACTCAAGATTTGAATGATTCAATTTCACAGTCACATAGAATTCATAGAAAGATCTCAACAATTTAGATGCCCTCGTTTTCGGACACGTTATTTTTGCAAGATTTTCAATATTATATTATTATTTAATGAAATAAGCATTACAAGACAGAAATAATAGTTCAAGTATACCTAGTGGACAATTTAATTTACATACAACATAAAAATACGAATTATAAAATTCATACAATGTTCTGCACTAAATTAAATTAAATCAGGCTAAATGAAAAGAAAAATAATAATTGCTAATAAACCAATAGGACTATTAAAAAAAAAAATGAACCGTTTTGTTTGTTGGGTGTGTAATATTAATTCAATCATAGATTAAAATCGAAAATAATACTTATTGTTTGGCGTTAATTGCGAATTTATTTCAACTTAAAAATTGTTCAATCTGCATTCATTGAAATTTTTGAAATGTTTTTATTATGTACGATTAAAATCTATGAATTTAATATCTTTACGATATTATATTTACTATATTCATATTTACAGTGATATTACAATGATTTATAAAGACAACTCATATACTACCTTGTTTACCAGGGGCATGGTGTGTTTTGTTTGCATCTAAGTCGTCTATTTCATCCATGTCCATTTCTTGGTTAGCCAAAAACTCGAAATTTGCAAAAACAGCCGCAGTCTCTTGAACTGAAAGTCCCTCTTCATTATAACCACCTCCAGTTGAAACACCTTTGCGTTGCTCTTTGCCACCTACAAGTATAAGTAATGAATGAGACATGTCTATATCATGACAAAAAAAAATAACATAGTCAAGCTGCTAAACCACAACCTATACACAATTTAATGCAAAGTAAATTTTTAGATATTTTTTCTTTCAGTGTGTTAGAAATATAATTTATTAATTTTAAAATAGATATTAAGGGAAATCTATTATTTTTATTACATACCATAGTCATACTTGCGGATTAAGGAATTTATCGGTGAGTCGCCGCATCTCTCGCGAAATTTATTATCGTTGTTTCTATAATTAGGATCTTCAACCTGCTCTTCATTATTTAAGCCAAGTAAAGTGCGTACGCGATTCGAACGCACATCTAATATTGTGTCTGTGTAACCTATTTCCTGTGCAATAAACAATCGTAATTGTTATAGCATAATCAATGGCAGTAGCCCCATACAAGCTCCAAAGTCCAGCTTACACTATTTAAGCACTAAAACTTATACTGGTACACTGAAATTGTTGAATTATATTTGCTATAAAGTCTAAACAAAACTATAAAAAAATATAAAAAACCACCTCATGTATTAATATTTTTTATTTACATATGTATGTAATTGTATGGACTTGCCCTGCAGCCCACCCCACTGAGTATAATGTATTTGTTAAAAAAATATGTATTCTAATTCATGAAAAATACCAAGAGGATGAAATATTGCCTTAATTAACTTTAAATTTTCTTTAGAGAATGTGTACCTTCTGTTCTCCAATTGTTATGTTAAAAGTACACAAATTTGTTTTTATTACCTGGAGATACTGTTTTATGAGCTGACGTCCCTGCTTCCACTGTGCCTTTTCTGCTGGCTCAGGTTCTACTGGAGGCTCTTCTGGTGGTGGGCGAACATCTCCTTGTTGAAGTTCAACACCATATTTAAGCTTATGGAACTTAGCTCGTTCTTGCTTCAATGCATACTCTAACATTTTGATTCGCCTCACAAGATCATTTTTTAAATTTTCTTGTCCTTTCCTTTCCCCTTGAAGAAAGGCAATCCGTGCCTATGCACAAAAAATTAAATTAATTACATTGTAATATTAGCATCTGTCTATAATAGCACAATTGGTTAGCATCATAACCTCAGGATAATCCTCAGGGATTATCTAACCATTCTCTTTCTTCTTTCTAACATTAAACAGATTGATAATGTTGTCATTTATAAATATGTAATGAAAAAATAAACTTAACTATTTTTATATTGACCTATAAACTACGAAGTGCAAATATATGGCATGTAGTTGTTTTAGACTCATTAGTAATTTACTTTTATGTATAAAACAATTATAATCATGTTCAACAAATGAATGAAATAAAATACAGCTAGTTTCAAAAAACAGCTATATTGTATTCTGTTACCTGTCTCATGCCCCTGGTTTTATTTTGTCATCATTACATATTATAATATAGATAATAATATCTATATATTATATATGGTAAATATATACCTCATGCATGAAGAAGCGTCATGTGGAAAAAGAGAAGCCACCCTCTATCTAGCATAGTAAACCAAATTAAAAGGATCTTTTTATATTAGATGACTAACCATTTGTAAGGTTTTAAAGTGTCTTTATTATTTATTATCGTAATCCAATTTATAAAAATCTATTTAAAAGACAAAATTTGCATATTTTAAACAGATTTTATTACTAATATTTTTAGTTTTTCTGTTTATGACATCAAGTTCATTCAAATAAGAGACCTTAAAGTACTTTTTATTATTATTATAAAACATTTACTAACAAAAATAATATTGATTTTAAAACTTACACCTTTACCCATTTTCTACTACTTCTAAAATTGTAAAGAATCTGAACATTTAAGATTTCACAATGATAAACATTATTATTGTAGTGCAAGTACTTCATCGAAAGAAAGCAATCCTTCCTTATTCCAAACATATAAAGTTTAATACTAAATTTAAGCAGCAGAATTGCTAAAAAATACTGTTAGCGATTTTTTATAGAATAATTAACTTAAGGATATATTAAGAACTTTTAGCTCGGTAAATATAATGAATGAATGAATATATAAATACCATAATGTTAAAGTAAATATTGTAAACAGCCTTTCTCAACATTTTTACAATAATGTCCTGTTAATTCACAACGAAAATTATTATTATATTACTAAAATTTAAATTATCATTGAAAATTAATTAAAACTAAAGAGTAAACACCCCTCTAACATTCATGAAGTTTAACATAGCTAAAAAGAAAATAAATTTTAAATTAATATATGTTACAACCCCCACATGTTCGAGATAAAATATTACGAGAAGTCACATAAAAATAAAAACATTACATTATATTCTAATAAAATGTAGTTTTAAAATTTAATGGGGAATCAAATCGACAGCAACAAAACTACACATTACATCGAATAATAATTATCTGAGAAAACTGAGAGAAACCGACAATCGGTAGCAACTGCGGGCCTAAAGACAATTGGACAACATAGAAAACGATACATATTAAAAATAATTACCTCAAATTCTGCTCTATCAACCTCCCATTGTGATCTTTCGAGCTCGAATCTCGCCCATTCGTGTTGGATAAAATGCAAAATGCCTGGTATTGAATACTGGACACTTTGGCTAGATTCTTCATTTTGTTTATTATTTACACTAACTCCGATTTGAGATCCCACTTGCCCTCCGTTATGATGAGACACGGAGCTATCATCCATGGCTGTGGGGATTTTCATGACATGGCCACCATTACCGTACTTGTCACAGACCTATCAAGAACTACAAAATGAACTACGAGAAATCTAAAACTAACACTTCATGATTAACTATAATCTAACTAACGTTCACGTAGGCGACATCGAAAAACCTTTTTTAATAACGAATTCAAATATGACAAAAATTATTGCATGACGGAATACAAAAGTCGAAACGACGTCCGTCCGCTATACATTGCTTTTTTCTTTTTAATGCAAATGTTGCCATTTTTGTTAGACTTTTATTTCCCATGATTTATTAATGGGTATTAAGTTACATATATATATATATACATATTAATAAATCAATTTTATTAAACGAAAAATGCAAACAAATTTTCTGTCGATGTACATACAATTTTTATATATAATTTTAGTCTGTGTTGCTTTCAAGTTATACGTAGGAAGTTTTAATTATTGAATTTCTGATGTGTGCTACATACTACAAGTATACTTGCTTCAACACAATCAGTATTGGTTACTAAAAGCACAAATCGTGACAACTGTTTTCTAATTACTTTTTTTATTAACAACGGTCGTCTAACTAAAGAATTCATAAAAAATAAATATACTAAACCATTTCTATTTTAAACTCTTTCGATTCAAATTAATTATAGCAAGGTTTAATGTTATCGTTCAAATATACTTTAATAAGAATACTATTACCATACAAGACTGAATAATCGGGAACTATTTTATTCTATTACTTCGTTAAACTCCGGTAAAATCGAAGTCGTGTTAACCCATAACTGATAAAATAAAACTTAACGATTTTCCATCATCTTAGGGTTTTTTCCGTATATCAGGTGTAGATATAGTTTAACGACCACCATACATTTCGTTTATTTTCGGTATAATGTTACTTTTAAATATAAGTTAATACTAATTATTTTTAAATATCATACATGAACCTCATGTCCAATGTGTAACGTACACAGTTTAAGTAAAAAATTGATTCACCAAAAATTTGTGATGCATATTAGTATGATTTACTGATTTAATTTAAACCTATCATGTTTATACTATCATATTATGTAGAAAGATTTAGTCAAATCACCATGTGTTCAGGTGTAGTCACATATGGTGATAGGTCCTTTGAAATTCTAAAATTATATAGAAATCAGGCGCTCTTAATAATTTGGTTAATACTATCATGTGAAAATATGAAAAATAAATAGAAACAAAGAGCAATGTATATATTGATCTAACAATCAATATTTTATTGTACCCTTGCAGAACATGCCACAATAAGAAAGGAATGATATTACAATACAAACTTTGGATGGACACATAAGTGATGACTTATTATTACAAAATTAATCATATGAAATTTTAACTTTTATTGCTTGCGTCAGTTAGACTTCTTAGAATCTTTGGATGGAGAACGTGATCTGGAGCGTGACATAGACCTCCCCTTTGAACGCGAACGTGAACGGGAACGGCTGCGGGAACGAGAGCCAGAGCGCGGCGAGCGGGAGCGCGTGCGGCGACGAGATCGAGAACGGCTGTAATAATTTACAAAACACATTAGAAATTCCATTTTCAAACTTGTTTTTAATCCATATTTTTACACAAATATTATGAAAGAAACATTTAAAGCCTTAATTTTTTTTTAAATAATTACTATGAATACATCCGCATATGAATTATTATTAATTAAACACTACCCAAAAACCTGAACATTCAACTAATAAAATAATTTTGTGTTAGCACTAAGTGCATTCCTTCTTGTGAATTTGAAGCATGTATGTTGGCTCTCCTGTGTCCATGTGTTGGCCATAGTCAGCATAAATAGAAATATATATATATA
>DWQX01003601.1:0-17295 GCA_018245475.1 Pharmacophagus antenor
TCGGTGTTGTGTATAACACACCGGTTCGGTTCCAACTTTAAAAAAAAAACCCCCCCCCCCCCCCCCACCCCCCGTTGAAGGTGGTTAACAACGACAGAAAACGAAAAAGGAGACGTCAGTACGACAGTGATTTTATTCCAAATGGAGAGATCTCATCGAACGGTCGGCAAAGTGTTAATATAACAAAGAGCTCTAACCTTCTCCATTTGCTCTTTGAAGCCACCGAATACTTGATTGCTCTTCACTAAAGCATTCTGGAACTCATCATATTTATCTGTGTATATAGTCAACTGGCCCTTCAGTGACGTCTCATTGTTTTGCATTTCCATCAGTTTTGCTCGGTGCTGTGCAAGAGTCAGCTTGAGCTGCTCCAGCTCAGCTATCAGGTTCTCCCTCTCCGCTTGGTGCTCGAGAGAAGCTTTTTGCATTCTGGCGTCAGCTAATTCAGATTTTAATGCCATTTGCTTCGCCAATTTGTCTACCTGAAATTATTTAGACAAGCTTACTTAATCTCATCGGGGGCGATTTTTAATTAACAAAAAAGAAATATAAGTACATTTTTAAACTCCAGGAAAACCTATTATTTAAACCTATTATATGTTATTTTTATTAGTGGTTCAGTAATATTGAAGATTTTAATCAGTATATTAATGTAAATTAACTGTAAATGCAAAACGAAACATCCACATATGTGACAAAGGGCATTAAGAGGTTAACTAGTTTTCAGTAATATTAATATTTAATTAATCAATTAATAGTTTATTTTAGCGAAATTAAAATTAAACATGAAAAACCTCCAAAAAAAAATATTGTTTGAATGGTTATTAGTTTCATAATAAAAGATATTGTACCCTATTTTAAATCCATTTTTTAGCAATGTATATTAGTCAAATATGACTTATTTACACAATGAAAACTTAACTTTAAAATTAGACATCTATACCTACCTCATACAATTAATTTAAAGTAACATAGATCTAGAACCAATTTGATTTATTTGTAACAAAAGGAAAAATATTATTTCATTAAAAATCAGCACAGACATTTGAAAAAAGTTATCCCCAACACTTATGTTTGTTAAACTAATATTCTTTCACCTTACCCGCATAATAGCGAGTTCATGTGGGTAGTCCAAAATAATTCCAGAATTATTAAAAAAGTTATTCACATTGTTAGACTGACACAAGTTATACATACATATACACAAGTTGTCCAACATACAACTTAGAACTATTTTGAAATCCACTGTCAATTATTAAGGCACAAAAACAATCGCGTAATTGAGTCGGAAATTTCACAAACGACGGGTAAAGTTGAACTCATTATATATAAACACACATTAAATTCTCCTTGTATTTTCACATTATCACACTAATATAATGAATAGTGAAAGAATATTTTCTTATTTTGAAACTTCGAACTGTTTTTTTTTTTTACTGAATTTGTACTCGTTGTGTCAAAACTATTTTATTTTCTTTTCGCCCATGGCGCAGACTACGGTTTTTCGACCATACCGCCTAGTCTTTCGTAGAATTTTTCCAATAATTATATATTAAAGCCTAACCTAATAACCTAAAAACTGCATATTTTTTTTAATAGTATACTATAGAGGACATACAGTCAAATGTTGCCTTGACAAAACTAGTAAAGGCCTTTAAAAAAGCAGTTTTTATTTAAATAAATCTACTTTACAATTAAAATTTTTTTTTTAAATAAAAATGAAAGCCAAAAAAGTATGGCCATTGATATGGCAGACTAATATGGTCACATGTCAAATCACTACTATTAGACAGAAATAATCCTTACTGATATAGATAGACAAATAGATAAAAATTTTATTGCCAGTAAACAGAACACACACACAAACAGTAAGAAAAAATTCAAGTAAATAATTTTTAGCTATAAAAAAAATCGATGCACAGATAGATACTAAGAAACTAAGTAATTGATTAATAATAAAAAGTATTTTCATTTATATATAGAGAAATACAGAAAGAAAGTTGTCACTTTACTGCGGAAAGATTTTTTAAAAATTGGAAATGCCAGATATTCTGTTATTGTTTTTTTAACAGGAATGATTTAAAATGTTTTTTAAAACTACAGAGTGTATTACATTTGCGTATTGGTGGAGGTATGTCATTCCAACACATCGTGGATTGATGATGGAAACTGCCAGCGAAGAAACTGTTTTATGTTTATAATATGAAAGACAAGTTCGAGAGTTTCTAACATAATATCGACCAAAGAAAGAAGAAAATTTTATTTTCCAATATAAGTATTCGGATATCTTATATTCTAAAACTACTACCAATAAAGAAGCTAGATGCAGCTGGCCTATGTGATTCCATTTTAAACATTGCTGCTTTTTCAAGATATGAATGATATCATTTTACTAGTTCGTCTGTCCGATTCACAATATTTACCATTGAACTTATTCATCTATTAAAATGGTATTCAATGGTGGGTTGGATGAGTCTCCGATTTAAAAAAAATTGTCCGATCAATGGTGAGGCTATATATCAAAGCCAAACATATAAATACATAATTAAAAATATATATATTGCGATTTTTTTATTCTTTTCATCATCAGATCATTCATCATACAAATAATGTATCAATATTAATATACATTATAACTTTTGTTGAACAAGTCAGGTATTTGAACTTGAGAGATGAGACTAAGTGACAAGTCTTTAGGAGAATCCCATGTTCAAATTCGAATTTTCTTTCTTAAATAGGATCTGTACTTTGATACTTTCACTAATAATCACCATATTTTAGCTTCAGTAGTTCACACCGCACCCTACTCTCAGAAGAACTGGCAAGAAACTCAAGAGAGTTCGTCTTTCTTGTGGCTGTACTTACAAAATTTAAAAATGCAGTAATCTTCATAATTTTAAATTAGCAATTCATTTCCAAGCATGTACACCTTTAGACAACCATCTAGGCCAGTGTTCCCCAACCTATTTTGTTCAAAGTCACGGTTATGAGTAAAAAATATTTTCTACGTCCATCGTACTCATGTCATTTATATTTAAAACCCTTTGAAAACAAATAAATACCAATAAGTGCAATGAGTTATATTAGATAATTTCTTTTAAAGTTGCTAATTGCCCCCCCCAAATGACAGACTCGTCCCCCTTGTGGGACCTATGCCGCACTTTGAGAAACACTGACCCAGGCAATAATATGCCCTTTTGCACGAAACAATGTTCATTAATAAATAAATTAGTGACTAGTCCTGTCGTAGACTGGTGAGGAGCATTCACGATGAAGTTGCATCACCTCCTTCGTACGATCTTGTTGTTAAACCAGCATATGATACAACGCAGACTGAAAATATATAAAAAGCTATTACCTCCTGCTCTCTAAGCTGGTACTGCTGCATGACACTCTTAAACTTCTCCGTCATGTTGATATTGTCATCGCGCAGTTTGGCGTTCTTCTCGTTGTTCTGCTGCATCATTGCGGTAATCTCCGACAGTGTGTTCTGGAACTTGGCCTGTGTTTCCTTACGCCGCTCCTCCTCTTCGCGAATTTTGAGAAGCGACTCCTCCTGAAATGATAGAGTACATGAAATGATTGCAAAAAAAAAATATCTTTTTTTTTAAAGCAGTGCTTCCCAAAGTGGGCCGTACGCCCCACAAAGGGGAAACTCGATCATTTATTTAGTAGGGGCAATCGGTTATTTAAAAAAAAAAACAGCTAATCTAATTCATTACAATCATAGTATTTATTTAATTTTGGGCGGGGCAATGGATTAAAATTGCATAGGTCCGAGGGATCATCGAAAAGAATTTTACCAAAAAGCGGAACATTGAAGCCAAATACTTTGGGCAAGCGCTGTCTTAAATTTCAACAATATACAATTATTTAAACGACAGTGTACTATTATTATTATTATTGTTAGCTATAACAGAATTTATCTAAGATCGAATCAATCGGATCCGAAACTGAAGCGCCACAGATAACTGGTGGCGGAGAAACGCGCCAAGCGAAATCAATAAAATATACGACGCAATGGGTGTTGTCGTATGAAACCGATACCAAGAACACTTTCACTTGGCCGTATTATAATGCTCCGTTTTTAATTTACAACAAACCTTGGAGGCGTGGTGAACCAATATTGTGATTTCATATTATGTTCACTGTTTTATTTTTGACATTACGTCCATTTTCAACATCGACCGCTCCGCGACGTTGAAATTTATATCACGTGTCATTCGTTTAGTTTCACAGGTGTCAACATCTTTCGTACAGAAAAATGAGTTATGGTCGATATTCTATTCTTTTACAACAAACTTCAATATTATCGCTAATTTTTCCGTTCTTTTTAATGGTATTCCTTATTTTTTTTTATCATAATTTTGGGCATAGTTAAAAAGCAATTTCGTGATATATACGTGCTCATTTGGTGTTGTTAAAATTGAGCTTTAATTGAAAGAAGCCTGTCTTTGCACGCTATATAAGGATATTTCCTCATAAAATTTACAGGCCATTCTTTTTTATTTACATATTTTTACCTTATACTATATATATATATATATATAAAGGCTTATTATAGTTAATCTATTTATATTATCATATTGCTTGTTTTATATGTATATATATTAATATTTATGAATTGCTTTGAGGTCAATTTCTTTTCGTGTTCTTCTTCACGTTCTTGACTGTATGATACTGATGTATGATGACTGTATGACAGCACTCGCGGCGACCATTCAAGACCTTTACACGACGAACTCGCCTCTATTCTCCAATTCGTAGGGATGCTTGAATATGGTCCACGTCGATGTGGATCGGCCACTATCCCGGCCTCCTTTGTATTTTGGTTTATCAGAAACGCGTCCATCTGTACGAGGCTTCCTTAAAACCCTCACTGCCTTCAATACAGTATGCTTTCCCGGCTCATAAACTTATTCGTAGTGACAGAGTCCATAAGGGATATGGTGGCGTCGGCCTTCATTTACGTGGGGTGATTTACCTTTCCACATTATGGATAATTGATCCGCATATTCCTGTTTCGCTGAACACTTATTTGTCGAGTTTATCAGTAAACATTCCAAAATATTGCTCCGGTGTCTACTGCAGTCCCTAATTCGTTGGCAACTGTACCTCATTAGACTAAGTTTGGAACACCTAAGACCACGTATGAAGACATATTTATCCCCGGCGACTTCAATGCATGCCTGTTGAAAAATGACGGGCGCAGTCGGAAACTGCCGTATTATTGATTATGTTAATACGTTCACACCGCCATTGACACCTACTCACGCCCCACACACCTGCCCCATCACTACTTGATCTCATACTCGTTTCTGAACGCAACAAATTGATCACCAACGGACAGTTCCGCACCCCTTTCACACCATGATTTTATCTTTATTTCCCACAAAATCCGTAAACCGATGCGTAAATATATAAATTACTGAATCTAGACAAATTCCTAAATATTGATATAGACCTTCTGGAAACAGAAGTGAATGGGATCGATTGGGTCTACCGTGGGGAGTTTCGGGAGTGGACATTGACGGAAAGGTAATGGACCACAGGGCTTCGCTTGTTTGTAAAGTTTGCATACTTTAGAGGAGTTAAAGTTGAGTACCGTCCAGATCCATGACTAACTGATCTTATCAGGAGGCATATGGCAGCCGGCCAAAAAGCGAAGAGCGAGAAGGAAATGGTATGTGGTATGAATGATTAATGGAAAGGTGTGAAAGAGAGATGAGAACGGCAGAAGAAGTATGTTAGCGAGATTAAATTATAAGAATTTCAGTAAAAATTGGACGTGACTAGGCCCTGTCAAAAATTAACAGGGGAACGAGTAATAAAATAAAAAGCGAAGAGAATATATAGATAGATGGCACCTAAACGAAGATAACTGAGCGAATTACAAAAACGCTGCAAATGCAATCGTTTCTGTAGAGATGCAACAAGTCGCCACATATCTTTCACAATTAAAGTTCTCGATTGCAACCACGTGTGGCCTTTTCTTGAAACTCTTGAGATTGAGACCCACGATACTCATTCAACTATCATTATATATTAAGATCTAACTAACCCCCTCCTGTCTCTTTGATCGAACTTTCGGAACATAATACCTTATTCTACACATCAAACGCATCTCGACCTACTTGTCTTCCTATTTCTTTCAAACGTGTCTGCAAAAGACTGCCGCTGCTGGGGCTCGATGAAGTTTGCGCTGTTAGTCTTTTTCACGACTATTACAGCTTCATCGAAACTGGCTGCTGAAGAGAACCTTATCATCCTCATCCTTACCATCTACTAAATCTATCGGAACGCTTAAAATTAACGAAAGATGAACTTGTTCCTATTATCACCCATGTCACCAATCACTCATTAGAAACTTGTTAAATTCTCAATAATTGGAAATAAGCTCTTGTAATACCGTTTCCCAAATTAACGGGTCCTTTCTCTATGTCGAATTTCCGACACATCTCTATTCTTCCAGTTCTTTCTAACATTAAAGAAAATGTAGTCCGTGAAAGTACTCCGCACTTACTAGATTTTATTATTGCTTTTTTTTCTTTTTGTAGGTAATAGTTATTGGTAGTACCTACATGTACAATCTTCACGACCACGAATCCTCATGTCAGTGCAGTAAGTTAAAAATACTTTTTTGTGAAACGTGTCTCAGTAAGAGTGCACTTTTTCATTTTAAAATAAAAACAAGTATTTTATGATCAAGTTGTGATATTTTTATTGCATTGTAAAGAAGACGTGTTCCGATTAAGTATGGAATAACATATCCGGCAAATGTACCCCCCGCTCCGATGACAAGCCATTACTCTTTTCATGTAATTTTCCATGACTTTTGCAAAGAGATGTGGCTATATCTCACCGATGAAGCGTTGAATTTCCGATTTGAGCTCAATAATTGTTTCGGGTTTATTCGCATAAAGACTGCGCCGTCCTGCTGAAACAACATGTTGTCCAGATTCACGCCTTCCAGTTGAGGCCATAAGAAGTCGGTTATCATATTCCTGTAACGAATGCCGTTCAGTTACTGCAATTTCGGCCTCATTTTCAAAACAGTAAGGTCCAATCGCGCCGCCTGACCAAAATGGTACGGACCGGACCGTTACTCGTTGTGGGTGCATTTGTTTCTCATGGATTGCATGACGATTTTCCGAGTCCCAAATTCGACAATTTTGTGCATTCACGAAGCCATTCATACGAAGATGCGCTTCATCGGAGAAAATGACTTGAAAAATTGGTATCGACTTCACTTTGCTCCATTACCCATTGAACGAACTGCCGGCGCTTTCCGTGGTCTGCTGGTTTGAGCTCCTGAGTTAAGTGAATCCTGTACGCATGAAGGTGGAGGTCTTTAGTCAAAACTCGCTGCGTAGTGCTTCGCGAAATTCGATGTTGTCGAGAACGTTTACGAATGGATGTTTTCGGGTTTCCGGCGACACTCTCGTTTACAGCGGCAATGTTTTCAAGTGACCGACCGGTACGTAGACGGGAAGGGTTCTTATTATCCATAATCGACCCAGTTTCTTAAAACTTTTTGACCACTCTTCGAACGATTGACACATTAGGTGCACATATTTGGCTGAAAATTTTGCGAAGTTTGCGAGCTGTTTCAGCATAACTTTCCCCGTTTTTGTAAAGAGTTTTCACAATTATAACACGTTGGTCTTTCGGAAAGTGCTTCATTTTTAATAATCGTGATAAACAGAGGTGACAGCTGTCAAATTTCAGAGTTGCCACTTGCATGAGAAAAAAAAATCCATTTTAAAAAGTGCTCTCTTACTGAGACACCTTTTACTTTACCCTACTCTCCCTTTAAAGACTACACAAGTTTCATTCTTTCCAACTTAAAGTTACTCGCGAAAAATCTTTACTCCTTTTATTAGACTACACTGATATAATTTTCCTTGTTGCTGACAAGGGATTATTAAATAAGCTAGAACAACTACAAAAAATATGCACCAGTCTTATCTATGGCCTTGGGAAATACGATCATATATCGGAGTTTCGTAACAAACTTAACTGGTTATTTATCCGTTTACATAGAGATTTTCACATTCTTTCTTCTATATACTCTATTCCTATTTGCCCAAATTCACCTTCCTACCTTCATAATCGTTTCACTTTTCTTGTTCTCAAGGACAAAGATTGTTGCTTTAGAAAGTCTCTCCTTTTAAAATCTTCTTCTCACTTGTCTGTGTCCTGTGACAAGTCTTTTACCATCTACGCGGTGAGACATTGGACATTCCCTGCCTTTACCAATATGAGAATGCTCATCACTCTCTGTATTTAAAAAGCATGTAAAACCTTTTGTCTTCATAGTTCGTTCCTTTGTATATATTTATCTATAAGCTTTTTCTGTGTATTATATATGTATGTAAATATGTAGATGTGTGTATATGTATATATGGATATATTTTGCTACATTGGTTATATGTTATCCTCGCTATACCTTCCATATCCCATTTCTCTGTCACAAAGGTTAACAGATACTCACAATGAGTTACATTCACCTTTATGATACTTTTTTTGTTTAGAATAGTTTTAATTACTATGTAATATGTACTAAGTTTTACATAAATAAGCTAGAGTACAGGGAGCTTAAAGAGTGTGATTAAGTTAATCTGGGAACTACATCTCACTGGTGTAGTGTCTGATATTACAAGTGTCATTTAGAAGTATGAAAAAACAAGAATATTCAATAGAAAAACATATAAGAAGCTAAAATATCAGTACCTTAATAGCCTTATTCTGTTTTTGTAGTTCACGGCATAAGTTTTCAAGTTTGGATTTAACTAATATTGTTTTGTTAAACTCATGCTGCAATTGTTCCTTCTCTTTGAGCAACAGTGCATACCGCTTGTCCGACTGCTTGATATAGAACTGCATCTTCTTGTTATCATCTGCAGCCTGAGTGTATTTCTTACATACTAGATTAAATTTCTCCTCAAAAGTTGGCACAGCGTTGAGCGACTTCATAAATTGCTCTACATTCTTATCTTCCTTCTTCAAACGATCATCTTTCTTTGACTTTTTTGGTGGGTCCTGAGAATGTGGAGGTGGCGACTTCTCCTGGGATTTATAAAAACTATTAATTTTTTTTTTAACTAAAGGTGAAAAGTATCCTTTCTATTTATGTATTTTATAATTCTTTGGAGGACTTTCGTAACTATTTAAGTGTATTCATAGTATAGCTAACATTTTTAACAGTTTAATGATTTCAGAATCTATACAAAAAGTTTAAAATTACTTTCAATATATTTATTACCAATTTGTAATTATAATTTCTATTTCATAAGACTTTCATAAAAGAATATATCAATTTATCTTGAAAGTACAAAAATTAACATTTAAAATTGATAATCCTTACAAATATTTTTAATTTTTAAGACAAGTTTGTTAAAATTATTTTAAATGTTTTGCAATAATATAGTTATCCCTACATATTGAATACCATAATGCATTGCACAATTCTGTTACATTATCGGGCAAACCCAAAACATGAATGAAATGGTTAGAACATTGTGAAAGTTCACCAACATTCTCAATCGCAGAATAGTGAAAAATCAAGACTAATTACATGGACATAAACAGAATAGCAAGTGTGAAGAACCCAAATCTGAAATTAATTTAAAAAGAATTGATTTAAATTTTATCAATTAAATACTTTAAATGGATACTTGTGTACATTTTGTGGTTGCTATTGCTATGGAAACAAATGCGAAATTTTATATTCAATAATAAATATTCCCGCTACATAATAGTTTATCGTAGTTAACCATATAAGACCAAAACGTTTGAAATGTGCTCAGTAACAGAAATATCATAAACAGTTTCAAATTTGGCGAACAGCCAAAATTGGTTTAGGTTAGCTATTGTATCTGTTTTCATAAGTTTTTTGCACTTCAATTAGCTTAATATAAAACAAATTAAATATACGAATTCTTATTTTTATTGTTATTTAATTATTATTAGTTTTATACACACAAAGTATTTTATAAACTTTCGACGACATATGATATAGTCTATTTATAAAACTCCTGTGAATAACTTACATTCTCTACTGTATTATTTTCTGTTGCTTTAATATCTGAATCATCCTTGGGAATTTCCTCAGTCGCAGCTTCCATTTTACAAAGATTTTAATTTTTAGTAGATTTAGAAATAAAACGATTTACAACGAATAGTCAAACTAAAACGGATGACATAGTATAGTAACAATAAATATAAATAGAACAGTGCTTAACAATAGAAATATCTTGTCTTTTTAATCGATTACATTGAGATTGAATCTTTAAAATAGCTTCTAAATGTTGATTCAAAAAAGTATTATAAATATAAATAAAACAAAGTCGGTTGTATATAATATACAAGTTAAGTCATGATTTATTATTAATTGCTTATTTATTTGATTTTATTTCATCGTAAAGTTTTTCGATTTTATTATCGATTTTTATCCGATACTGCACAAGAATTTGATCAAGTAAAGTAAATAATTCATAAAAGCTAAATAAGAAGCCTCAAATGGTGACAAATAAAGAATTAATAACCTAAAACTAAACAATCAATATTTTACTTATGATTCTAAAACTTATTTTTCATTATTTACATTTTTCAACGAAAAATCTAGTCAAAACTAGTTATTAGCAGATAAATGTTTAATGTTGCATGCTTTTTATTATTACATTATCTTAGTAAGTTTTCTAATTTATTTAACAACTTACATAGTTTTTTAATGTTTCGTTAAAAATATTTGTAATTTGGTTTATTAAACGTAACGCTTATTTATAGTCTACTTTGCACTGTTTTTTATAGAAGGAATATTATTTCCCTTTTACTGTTTTAATGGGAATGAGTAAAAGTGGATTAGGATTTTTAATTTCGTATTTTAATCAGTAAAGTAATATTATTATCACAGTCTTAAAAAATAATTTACTGTAATAGACAATTGTAGAATTTACCTGACAATATGTTATAATAATTTTTGCGCCTTATTTTCGTAATAAATGAAGAATAACGAAGAGTATTATTCGAAATAATAATAACAAAGAAGTAATTCTATAGATGAATGATAAAGACATTGAAATGTTTATAAGAAGTCAGTTCGTTATGGTTTTGGTACTTTTTTTAATTTTCATATATGCAACACTGAAAAATCTGTTCGTTTTCTATCCCTTTTACGCATTCATTCTATCAAAAAGAAGGCAACGAACAAAGTGGTGAGTAATTTTGTATATATTAAAAATTAACCATAGTACATTAAATGTTGAATATATTGTCCTTTATGACAAACTTTCACGAATAACTTGTTAATAATACACGACATTATTTATGTGCTTTGTAAAAAAATCATATTTGCCGGTATGGAACGTACGCTGTGAAGCCGTTACTTTTCAAGATACTTAGGTCATTGCGCTCTGGATTCATTCGCCTTGTCAAATGTATTAGTGCATATAAACCGTTGCATATTTTTGATTAAACCGTTGTATTATAGATTTTTTTGGGTTTTTCCGAATGAAATAAAGTGCGGCCGTTACGTCGCCACATGATTGGTTTGTCCTGTCGATAGGCCTATACATGCCATTTACAGTTACAAAAAGCCGCACATAATTGTCGGTTTTCACTTTACAGTATTTCTTTGTGATGTTTTTTATTAAATCCTTTATCCGGCTAGATTTTGAATATACTTTTTTTATAGTTCAAGCCCCTGTTTCTTAAACTTAGTAATAGTTTTTTTTCTTTTATTTTAATTTTACCGTCTTCAATAATTAATTTTTTGCATTTTTATAGAAAATTTATAGTATTGTTGATTTTTGCACCACAAATTTCTTTAGGTCAATATATATTTGTTATACAAAGTAGAAAAAAGACAATGCCTTTTATTATTTTTAAAACAAATGTAAACTTTAATCATTTATATATGTACTTTAAAACATGTACAGATTGTTTATATTTCTCATATTTGGATTACCTTCTCATCTCATGTTTATAAAAGAGACCAGTTATCATAAATATTTCATTCTGTGTATAACACATTTATTAAATGTTACACTTGTTAAAAGAACAGCATTCCATTTTTATCTATAGACATGCATTATTTTATCTTATATTCTGTAAATATAAATTTGACTACGCAGCTTGCATTTGTTCTCCAAATTAATAAAAAAAACCTCCATTTATATCTAAAGTAATTAAAATTTTAGCAATATATTTGAATAGGCTAATAGTAAATTAAATTTTGTATCTTATTAACATCAATGTCTATTAAACTTGTTTCGAAACATTCAGCATGAGTCCTCCCACACAGCATTCCAAATTTGCAAATGGTAATTGTGTATTCATTCTAAACGTACTGTGCACCGCTGTGTATTTTACATAATTACAACCTTCTACGGTCTGTATTTGCAAATTGATTGTGTTTAAAATATAACCAATCTCAATAGAGACAAATGTCTATTGTTAAAGTATTTTGTGGCACAGTAAATACACAAATAGCACCTACTCATTCAATAAGGGATGCATATTAAATGTGCTTGTTCCCTTGTAAAAAGACACTACCGAAGCCTTGTTTGTATAGTTAAGGAGAGGGAGTTGCCCTTAAAATGTATTTGTATTGCCTGATTACAATATTATTTTATCGCATAAGGAAAATAGATGCTACTAAACACAATAAAGCTTTAAAAATGTTACATCTCTTAACTAAATATTATAATACAAGTAATGCACCATAATAGCTTAAACATGATGCCTCTAAAGTCATGTATTCAATTGCATATAATACTTTTAACTGGGTAACTATATAAAGAACCAGTACTTGAGATTAGTTTTGAAGTGCTTGTTTGTTTAGTTTATATTATAAGACCAAAGAGATTTTATTTTTAAGTTTTAATTAGGATACTTCCTGTTATACTTACTCTTCTTGATTTTTATTAAAAGCTTTACTGAACATTATAGAGGTGCTAGTTAATTGTTTTAATCTATTTTATTGAAAAGCTTGTTATATCTAGGAAGTTATTCTTTTGAAGGGAGCAGTGACTGTTTTAATGGAGGTTGAATAAAGTATTACATATATATTTTAGTCCAAAAAATACTTTACAGCTTAGAGTAAGCTTCGTGTAGTCGCATTTAGGATCAGTCTACAGATTTTATTGTCAAGATTTTAATGAGGAAAAGATGTCGAAAGTCCTTATGTTTAGTTAAAATAATTGATTTCTCCATTCGACTATCTCGGCGGCCCAATATAGCAGTTTTTTTTTTTTTTTTTTCAATATTCTAGGAGTAATCTCCGTCGCGCACGCTGGAAATAACATTCTTTCTTTGTCTCGTACCTGTCATGCCGTTTTTAAAGGTTACAAGTGTTTCCTATCAAAATAGTTCTCATTTAGACTAGACTAGACCGGAACGAATCATTTGCACAATTTTGTTTTGGTCTTTATGTACAATCAAGAGGTCGATGGCCGCTGACACGAAATAGCTATCCAATATAGCGATAACGTTATAACTAACAGTTATTTATTGTATGACGGTTCGGCAAAAGGAAAATTTTCGTTTGTTTTGGTGTATAGGTATATAAGACTTTAATTTTGATATATCTATGTGGTCTAAATACGTAGCGAACTCAGACAGGTAAGTTTCTTTTCATTGACACATAGACAATCATAAAAAAGTAATTTCTATTGCATAATTTTTTTTGGAAAAAATCATAAGATTTTACAGATTATTTCAAGTATGGAATATATATTTTCATGTTCTTTTTGTTTCCGTTAATACAAGTTCTATCGCTCATTGTTATTAGTCAAATTATTTTAGTATTTAGTGTTGGCAATTTAGAGTTAAAAAAATTAAACATTGAACCGATGTTAAATGTCTACACGGATATTTATTTCCTTTATTTTTTAGAAGCTTAAAGCCGTATATGGCTATGTCGGTACCATCGTATCCTAATATGTAAATAAACAACATATTTTATTGAAGACAGTGCAAAAATTTGCTAGTTAACATCGCTTCCTCGTATAGTGGCGAGGACAAAATACGATGGCTCATAAACAATACGGATTTGAAACTGATTTTACGAATGCATGTAATAAATGACACGTGCATATCTTTTTGCTTGTTACCCTAGCCAGCGTAGAATGTGATACCTGAATCCCTCACAATTGTGGTAAGGTTTCGTCGCACCCCACTGTCTGACTTGCGCAAGGGGTAGACTGTAACTGTATCGCTTCTAAAATGTATCGCGAAACGTGGCGTGTGTCGCATGTGAAAGGGTATACGCGGCGAGTGGTGAGTGGTGAGGTGGCGAGAACGGTCCGAGATCATCGACTCGGAGACTAGTTCAATTGAAACCTCACCCACTAATACCCTACTTTACTCCCACTGACACGTTGAGCCCGGCGCCGATATTTCTGTTCTTCCTATTCAGCCGGCACTGGGCGTAGTTTTAATGACGAAAGGTTGGACCAAACTATGCAAGAATCAGAATTAACAGAGACGCAAAAAAAAGCGTATATTTGTTAAGAATGTTTCAGTTGATTCATTTGAAATTACTACGTTTTACAGTTTTAATAATATTACTTAAAGTTAATTCCTTCGAGTTTCCGCTTTTGGATTAATCATACCGCATCACTTATGCAACGCTGTCATTTGAGCGAAATGAAAAGAGGGAATCCGTGAACAGTTTCGTTTATTGTCCGGACGATTGAAGGAAACTCGTTCGACGCCTTGTCGAAGCTTCAAAGCGGCGTTTACATAAAATCAGTTCCGGCTAGCTCGCTGCCATTACGTGTCAACCGGTGGCATTAGTCTGCTCGCATGCGGCCGCAAGGCCGGCGCGCGCTTGGGCATCATTCCGGTGGCCATATACGCGCAGCGCTCGCATCCGCCCGCCAGCCGTCTAGATTGCGCCTTCTTCGAGTGCCCTAGACGTCGTCCCTTTTGTTCAATGTCCGGCTAGCGGAGTTCGAAATGTATTATAAGATGAACGCTCATAACTGTGAATAGGAAATAATAAGGAGTACGCCTGCCAGTGCTTTGATAAGAGCTTGCGGTTCACCGGATCCGTGGGCGAGATTCGATGAAGCTGTAAAAGTCGTCTGAGCGAAAACCTCACCGTACCCAGAGGCTGCAGCACTTTGTTTGCCTTTCGTTGAGCGTTGCGTGAATGGTCTCTGGACTCAGATGAGTAATGGAGTGGGCATTGCGGTTTCGTCGAACCCGTCCGGCCGGGCGGTGGGCAGCTAGTCGGCTACCACCGTCCAATCTGCCGCCGAAATAGCATCACTGTTCTAGCAGTGTCATACACGTGGCTAGTGGGAAGGCTGTGGGCGAGAACACTCAACCGTCTACGGCCTCATTGCCACTTCACGTCATTTCACAGCCGAATTCTCAGAGGTTGAAGCTCAACAATCTATAATGATATTAAATCACCGATAAATTGTCAATGGTGAAGATATTATGAGTATATATACATATTATACATTGAGGAAATTTTCCCTGAAGGTCCACCATAGCGCCAATGAATTCGATTTCAATGTATGCGATTTGCAACGTCGCCTTTGTCACCGCGATTGATTTTCGAGCATGACAAAGAGCTGACCGCGCCGGCGCACCGGTCGCACGTCTGCACATGGAGCCGCGGCGGTTGCATATCGGAAACCGCTTTGATTATACTTTGAGTCACCGTTCTTAGCCCGCTGAGTAACGAACACTGTGACAAATGGCTTTTATATAAATCTAGATACGTTATCGCGCGGTCGTGATGCGTATGCGCAGCACATACATGGATTTTCCTGATTAGATCATTAGTGTTATCAATGCTTTTCGTAGGCCGGATAACGGATATATGCTAATCGTATGTATTCCTTTTTACGACCATGTTATAACTCGAGATGTTGAGAGAGAGAAAAACATATTTTTTCTTGCAAATATGTCTGAGGATGGCAAGGCTTTTTGTCCGACTGCTATTAATGACGGTATTACGCAATAAAAACGCTGGTGTATTCCGGCAGCCTGCCATATATGAGCAGGATTATTATAGGAAAATACGTTTCGCCATCTAACGGCCTTCTTGTCACCGAACAGCGTGTGATATTAACACATTATCGACCGGTGATGAAAAAGTAATTCCCCCATCTTGTTGTGTTTTTGTCAAACTCTCTACGGCACAGATTGTGATAGGCTTGAGCTACTAAAGCCAAAATAACGGGCTCAACGAGGATGAGCGGCGACGAAGGAAAGCCTAACAATCGGCTGGCGGTCGACAGTGTTAAGACTGTGTTAGCAAATTACCCAGAAAAAGAAAAGCTTATCCTAGGAGACAACAAGCCATTTCCGTCTGCGTACAGTGAAGTATTGAAATAAATCTAAATTACTCGATTGCTCATCGATTCCCAATTACATAGCGACCAACCACGATACTGTTTGTCTTTCTGTTGCGGTATTGGTGACATAACCACACGTCCGTAAGCCCCCACACGATGGACCCTTGCAAAATTACCTAGACACTTTGCGGTTCCGTACGACAGCCCGCAGTGCTTGCGGTACCTATAGATGCCCGCCTATAATTAGATACCTTTGCCCTATGCAGGGAATTATTAATTCATAGTAATGCCTAAGGAACGACACCCGCGAACCGGTTGGAGGGCATTCGGGTTCAATGCGCTGCCTCTACTAGCGTCGAACCTTTCCACTATCCTCAATAGACTAGATCTTAAAACATTTATTTATGTAATAAAACAAATTTCAATTCGACACCATTGTATCGCGATAACACTGGATCGACCAAAGCATTTCGGCTGCTTCTCAATTTATGTCAACAATTATATTGTGTTACGATTTTCGAGAATATTTCAATGGCCGAATACGTGTAAGAATTTATTTAACGTCGATTTTCTCTTCTCGGTCTATTTGTTCCTGCTGATTGCAAGCCACAGCTGTATCGCCTGTCGTCACATCGCGTATTATTCCGCTGTACAACCACGGACAATCTAATAGTATATTAAAGCAAGTTAACTGTATAAACATCGATAACTATGTTCTAGTATCAAACGAGCGATTTCCTTATAACGCGGAGGTCCTAGTTTCGATTACCGGGCCACAGGAGTAGTGGTGGAATTTTTCGAACCCGCATGGCTAGCTAACCATACCCCAATGTCGATCTGACGCCATAAAAGCGTTGCTGTATTCCAGCCATACGAGCAACAGTCGGATGTATTCTGGACGTAAACACTTCACGTACGCACGTCCTCGTTTACTTAAGATCAGTTGAAATCGAGGCCGAGTATAACCGATAAAAAATGT
>DWQX01003602.1:0-17295 GCA_018245475.1 Pharmacophagus antenor
ATATAGAACATGAGGTCGAAGTAAATATTTGATTAACTTTATCTCCGTGACAGCGATGAAATTAACTAAGCAACCAGGAAATTAAAATAACAGTCCTAAAAGATAATTATTTCTGTGTCATTATGAAAATCATTAATAATAATGCAACTAACTCCAACATCCCCTCCCCTCCCTCTCAAAGATTATGTCTATTTTTAATTATGTTTTAAAAACATTACGCAGTTCACTTTAAGATTTCACTATCATTTCTAACATAAATATTTTCGTCAATCGTGGGTAATGTTTAATATTATATTTACCGGACCCGTCATTTTCACAGACCAAACAGGTTAAAAGTTTCGTCTACTAATATGTCTTTGACTTTTTTTATTCTTCCTCTGGCAATATTGTTCTATAAATTTTATTATAGAATAGGAAAATTAAGAATACAATAATGCCCAAAAGTACTACGGAGTCGAAAAAAAAAACATGATAATGTGTCGACAAATCTAAAAGAGGAACGTCGGTTGTGATTTCCTTGAAGGAATTTCTTACTGAAAAATGCAGTAATAATAATATATTTATTGCGAATAACACGTTATAGGTACCCGGTAGTCTCACACACAAGGCAATGTACATTTAGGTGTTTTATTGGAAGGAAAGGCGGATGTTTTTTTAAGGGTACCACTGATTGACACATTACAGAATGCTTAAATTTGCTGTTTGATAAAAGAAAATATAAACCAATTTTGTCAAAAATTAAAGATAAAAGAAACAAAATGTTAATGTTTATACATAAAAATTTACATAAATCTAATTCAATGATTTCTAAAGCCAATAATCATCCATCCATCCATCTTAATGATTTCAGTAGAGAAGTAAAAGAGATTAATTAACAGAATAGAAGCGGTGCTGATAGCTCTGTATTGGAAACCTAAGCTAGACAACGTTCTCTTCTTTTACCCAAAGACATCGGTTCTCAACGAGGATATATATATTTTTTAAGCATGATTATATACATGTGTTTTACGTAGTAGCCAGTCAGTCAGCCGTTTTCCAGTTACTATTTTTTGTTAGATGGAGTCTATTTTAAAGTTAGTAACATCAAAATATTAACCGTAAATTGTATCTCAAGTTGAAACCTTTTCACTTTGTTGTCAGTTCATTTATTCCTATGAAAAGAACTATGTAAGACATTACCTTATCATGTCAGTATTACGTTGTCATTGATTTAATTAGCAATTCTGTTTTCGTATCCTTCTTTTTATTTTTTTTTCTATCTATGATAATGAATTAATTATTAGATGGTTAGTTACTATATTTGAAAATGCGCCGTAATTGTTACAGTTTAAGGTAGTAAATAGGTTACCTACAAGGAATGGTGTTTCTCTACGCGCTTATTACCGTTTTAAATACCATATAACAATATTTCATCCAATATCATCCCATATATCTAAATTTATGGAGGCTGCTGTAAAAAGTTAGGAATGTATTATTTTATATTGATTTCTAAATTATGTACATAATCATGATATCAGTTTTTAGTAAATATCGTATTGCTACTAACAATAATGAAATTACAAGATTAAAAAAGGAATACAAAAATATTTATTTGTCTGTTTTACAGATTATAAAATATTAAATATTATAATAAGCACGATACCAGATTTATTTTAATGTTTTCTGTTATACTTCTTAATACAGGCCAGTATGAGCAACTACGTTTGCGTCAATAATATGGTGACAAAACATTGTATCCACTATGATGAAATAATGAAATGCCATCCTGTTGTAAAAATGTACGTTTTTATCCGATATAATTAGATATTATTTCACAAACTTTAATAAAAATCTTTTCACTAATTATTAAGATTATGGTAATAAGTGGTATCATTACGAAAATTGGACATAGGCAGGCGGGTACGTCGCACAATGGTTTATCGTTTGCCTTGTAATAGTAAGGTTCCGGGTTCGAGTTCCGGACCAGTTGAGTTATGAAGACTGGATAGCGGCAGGGTTTTCTAAATCCACCAAGGCAACTAAAAAGATTTCTGTTATTATATCTTATGTTTTATAAACATTTTCAACTATGTTAAATAATTTATTGTTAATATATTCATGATTATCTGCCTATAAGATAAAGCTCCAGGAGTCACTAAAAACATGTTAATATTACCACGATATATTTTTAATATAATAAATATACAATTTGATAGGTGTGGTGTAGAACTCGTTGGAGGGTCAGTGTATATATTTATTTAACAAATTTTTTAAATATGTAATTTAATCACAAAAAATCATAAAATCTACTAATTACTCTAAATGTTTTGCAAAACAAATTTAATACAAAAAAAACATTATTGCTTAGATAATTATTTAAAGGATACATTTGAACATTGTTCGTATTAAATATCGCACTCTGTAATTCTCTATTTATAGGTACGATTACAAGAAAACAAAAAAGAACTCCCTTGTCAGTTGTTCTCAGAGGAAGGCGCATTGCGAAGGCAATATTTAAACAAATATAGAATTAAAAGTTATTGTACAATTTTTATTTAATAAAAAAAACTTATTAAATACAAGCTAACCTATATATTATTTATTTATTTATAGCCAGAAAAACAAATAAAAATAGCAAAATTTTAAATTTGTAAAAAACGTTACAGAACGATCGAAAAAATATATTTATTTCAGAAACTACTTCTACATGGAAAATGTTGTAGTTACAATTGTTGAAAACACAATTATTAATACAAAAAATTAAATTACATTTTCATTTAAATTTTATATGGTGTTTAGAGAATGTGCGATAATTGTAGGTCCCTATTATAATATGATAATTCTTAAGATTGATCTAGACTAAATTGCAATAGTCTCCCATTGATATATGCATTGCGCAGCCTCGTTGGCCTAGAAATCTTACTAACTAGAGTGGCGTTTACATTGGAACATAGTCACGTAAACACTACTGTATGGCAATACAGTATTTTAGCTTAGTAAAATTATCGTCAATTAAAAGAGGTATATAATATGTTAATTATATTCGGTCGTATTATCAACATCGAAACCCAAAGATAAAAATCAACCGAGTTTTTAAGTGATACATTTTGTGATTTGTTATGGTAATTGGGTCCATTATTGTATTTTTATATTTCCTATTCAGCCAAGAAGTTTCCGGAAACAATAAAATAAAAAAAAAAGGTCATACGCTTATACGGAACATTTTTTGAACTTTGTTCCGTCAAAATGACGTGTCCTGTAAATTTTTTGTTAAAAAAACTCTCATATAAATTTTATGGACACACAAGCTGCCACCCGTCCACTACTCTGGGTAAAATGTATGTAAGCTTGTTCTTTTTTATGGTCGACATAATCTTGAACTGCCTAAATAAAATATACGGTGATAGACGTTGTTTTAACACTAGTTTTACCATACCAATCCTAGATAAAAAGTTCCGTATACTAATATGCGATTGACTTATTTATTTTTTTACACCGCTTCTGGAATAATTGGTCTGTACATTATAATGCAAAAACAAAAACTAATAGTACAATAATGTACAAAATTACTAGTCTCGAAGAGAAAATGATAATAATGTTTCGGTAAATCTAATGTTAAACTATAAAGATCTTGATGTCCAATAACGCAATAGTATTAATCAAACGTTACCCTTTGAGCAACACGTATGCGTTACACTTTAAAATTTGATATTCCACTCACGACATCGCTTAGCTGAATCGCATACAAATTTCGTTCAGTGTTACCTACGGGAATAAATCGGGACGTTCTTTGTAAGTTTCTGAATGGGCTTCAAATCATAATATACTTTACATAATATATATATATATATATTTACTGCCCTGATATCGTAGTGGTTTAACGAATTCGATTCTGGAGCCACGCAAGTTAATCATGCTTGGCACCCGTCTGGTTAGCTACCACCCTCAAAGTCAACCTGCCGCTATACAGCGTAGCTGTGCTCTAGCAGTTACACACGTGACAGCCAGAGTATTCTGAGTGAGCAAGCCCCGCCGTCTACAACTTCATTGTCACTAAGCTAAATTTGGATCTGATGTTAACCCATTGATATGAAATGAAATGAGTCTTTATTTTCTCTGAGCATTATAATAAATATATTACAATAAAGTACCTCTTTATTCTACTCGAGTGATATTTGAACTATGTATTAAATCTTTACAATGTTATTTTTTTTAACTACTATCTAAACTGTCTCATGTAATAACCTTTTTTTTTTTTGTAGTTATTCAGCTTCCAGGTCAGGCTGTCTGTTGACGAAGGCCTCCTCAAGTTCCCTCCTCATGTGTCTGTTCAGAGTTATTCCTCTCCAGTCCTTAGGAAGGTCATATTCCGACCTGTTTATCTGCCTTCCTCTAAGTCATTGCTGTTAGCCCTTTACTGATAAACAAATCTAACCTCGGTTAGATTCTGTAATTAGGATCTACACGAATAAAGTATATATCATATATTTGTAAAGCATATGTATTTACTTACTTGCGTATAGTTTTTATCTAAATTTTTTTTTATATTAACTTTCATGCACCATCACATACATATCTTCTCAACCCTAAGATAGACTGGCATTTTTTTTATTATTAAATGTCTATATTTATTTCTTTTATATAATAAGTATACAATTAGGTCAAACAGGCCCTTTTGGTTTATGATGCATTCCAATAGAATGTATCATTTTTTTAATGTTTTTGAGTCCACCCTTCACACATTAAAGCACTTATTTAAATATATAAATATAATAAAATAAAGGGGGAGAACTGTTAATACGATTTCATTTGAATATATTGTTTCCGACACCACATAAAATATATGTTGAGGAGTAGTTAAGAGAAAAACTAATCTAGATTTATTCCTTCTGGAACCGAAGGCTATAATTAACTGCTTACTATTTAATGGTCTGTAGAAATGTAGTGAGTGAACAAATGTTATTACTAACTTAAGTACATCGTTCTATACTTTCTTAATTTATCTTGCGTTAAGTGGTAGTTCAGAGTTGTGACGATAGGAAGTTAATTAATAATTACGGATTAGACTTGGCTATTTTTATGCAGAGACTATTTATTTTTCAATAAAAGATTATTTGCGTGCCTATTGTTAAAGCCTAAACAATGGTAGACACCTTCCTGATAAGGTTAATAATACAATGTGTTTTTTTTATTGTTCTGGTGACAAGACATTTGTACCAATAAATAAATAAAATAAAATTTAAATTAAAAATATTCTTGTAACCTGTAGTCATTCTATTTTAACAGTATTTTTAAAGTGATTTTATTATGATTTCCATTTCGAGGCCATGGTAATTTGAAGCATGTAGAATAAGATTAAATTTATAATGTTATAAACGGTGTAAAAAGAGGACAAAAATTTCGGACACCTAAGTATATAAGATTATTCGTCAAAATGACGCGTCCTGTAAGCCTAATAATAAATTAACTGAATACTTAAGAATGTAAAACTAATAAATAAATATCTATTAAATTAAGGTAAATTTAACTATGAGCAGCTAGATCAGGTAACTAGTTTTACGTTTCTGGGCCTTGTTGTCACTTACTACGGTAATATGAAAAATTGTCCTCCCAATCTCGACGGCTTTCGAAAAACACAGTGGGGTTTTAAAGTCTGTAGTAGTTCAGTATAATCTCTTCAATGTAGAATTTTCCAACAAAACAGAAAGCCTGGTTGTCACTCAACATCACGTAAAATTGAGGTCGTGATAGCCTTCACTGGATAAAAAGTGGTCATTATAGTGGTACAGGGGAAACTGCGTCATTAAATAAAACTTTTATTATTAAAATTGAACTGGCCGTGTACACCCAACTTAACGACGACACAGAAGCGTGCGTGGGACATTGATAAATGAACGGGAAACGCTATGTCAGCAGAAATAGTACACCTCGGATGTTCTAATTTATACTTCAGTCTGAATTGGAAATTCGAAGTTGAAAATTTGAGTTTGAGTTTACTTGTACCTTATTATTATTATTATTATATTTAGTAAGTAAAAAAAATATGACATCTAGAATTTCAAGACGTACTTAAGTGGCGACATTTTATTACTTTTCACTCATTATGAAATATATATTATGCTCGTTTGGTTAATTTAAGTAATAAAAAAAAGATCTTTTTAATTTGTAATGGGTTACAAGGCCGTAGATGGCTCGTTTGCGTATGACTGTCGAAACATAGCAGTGCTGTTATAGCGCAAGAATGTCATTGTAGGTGACAGCTAGCCAGGCAGACTCGAAATAACCTACAACACCCAAACTCTTATATACATTAGGGGTGGGAATCGAACGCTAGACTTCCGTCTTAAATAAGCAAGCGAAAAACTACTTCGCGACGGAGGCAGTTGTATATCTCGCATATAATGTAAAAGATTTAATATTATAGTCTAAACATTGTAAATTTTACAAGAAACTTTTTAGGCGCACCTACATAAAAATTTTATCGATGTTGTGACCTTCGTCGCCATTCACCACTGAATAATAAACTTTATACAACAGTTGTCTACAAAATATATTTACTTTTTTAAAGTGGATATCGACAATAAAGAAAATAAAATGTAAAAATAAGTTAATAAAACCATGACTTACAAATAGGTAAATTGGTAATGATCACGAATAAGTCACCATCCAATAGAATAAGGACTGAAAATGAAAAAGATGGCAAAGTCCGTACATGATCGAGTAATGTTTCCGCCTTCATATAAAAGTTATAAGCGATGTGCACCAAAAAAGTAAGAAGCGGCCTACTTGCTAAAAAGACAGTACAACCTCTTATTCGCATACAAACGGAATATGACCGGGACGGACCACCACGCTTAAGTTCCAGTATAAACAAGGTCAATAGCTTATTAACTGTTCACAATGAAATGATGCAATGTATTTATATGAAATTTACAAAAAATATTCACGATTAGAATAGTAAGTGAAATATATTGTAATAAATTGTAAACGTTTAGAGTGACAAAGTCGACAAGCAACTAAGAATTTAAAATTAAATAAAATACTTCTCATCAATAGTAATTATTTAACATCTTTATGCCCTGCGTTACTATCAAATTCAATGCTAATAATGACTTTTGACAAACACATCCGTTAATAAAACTTTTAACTAATTGGCAATTTATATTTTTTTAAAAATTTATAATTATAGAGCCATCTGTTGACTAAACTTGTAACTATTAACTTATGTATACAGGAAAAAAAATAAGAGGAATAACTATGAATATTTATATTATACGGTGATTAATCTACCATTACACCTTTAACTACTCCAAGCTCTAGATGTATTATTAAATATTTAATTTTGAATTATTTAAATATCAATCACTCTTCTCCAACAATTTATTTTAAAGTTGGGAATCATTCAAGCCGTAAACTAAACACACAACGACCAAGTCCAACGGGGCGTGAAATTCAAAAGGCAATGCTCAACTTAGCAGCAAGCCCTCGATTCAATCCAATCACATAATATTTGCAAACTGGGTCACAAGTTCTGAAAGTAATTTTTAACGATAATTTTCGTATAAAAACCTTTTCTTATTCCACTACATCACAACACTCAGAGGTTTCATTGAGATGGGGGACAAATAGAATTTTATGTTTAAAAATAATGTTATAAAAAATATCATCGCCCTCAAAAGGTCTATACTTCGTAAACAAAAATTTGTAGAATAATCCGTTCCTTAGCTGCATGAGTTAATATTTAATAAATGGTACTAAATTATTCTTTATAAATAAAATATCATCCCAGTATATATACTATGTATGTAACGAATGTATACTACTCGTCTATCTGCCTACAACTCCCCCAGATTAATCAGTAGAAAAGTCACTTCGAGTTAAGTTCGCCCTGTTTTGATATCAAATGTTCTTCTATTTAGTTTTGTGCGCACATAAGTATAATAAGAAAAGAAAAACCAAATAAAATAATGAAATTAAGTAGGAACTTAACCCGTTCGCTACCAACCGTCACATATTTGTGTCTGTTTGAGAGATTTTTTTTGATTATTCTAAATACGGATACGTACATTTTCTTGGGCTGTTGTGGCAAATTTCTCCGAGAGACCCTGGTAGCGAACAAGTTAATTAAGTAAATAAACCCATATCCCGAAATAAAATTATCAAAAAAGTAAAAAAGCCTCCACATATAAACGAAAAGATATCTTTATTCAATATGATATTACTTTTCTAAAATATTTAGGTCAGGGTCAATTTTACGCGATTCGTTCGACGTCAAAAGAATAAATTTAAGCTCAAGTATAAGGTCAAGTGTTTCGATGACAAAGTACCGGCATGTAGTAACTTTGGCGCGGTGAACGATTGAACTGTGAAAAAATTAATGAATGAAAAATGAATGGACAAGAACAGAATTAATATTAATATTATAATTAGTTATTGTTCTTCATTATAAAACACCAAATGATTACTCTTTTATTTTATTAATTATAAGATTTTTCCCTTAAATTTTTATAAATATTCATTTGCAATACAATAATGAGACTGTAATTAAGGATGTTAACCAAAGATAATATAACTCAGTTTAAAAACAATGATTCAGCAGCATCGCTAAATGTTTTACTAACTGCAAGTTGGACTCGAAATGGTTCATCTCCAAACAACGTAGAATAGAAACGCAAACTTGAATGTTGCGCGACCCAGATACATAGAAATTGGTTTATTTCTCCGGATACGTAAATTGAACCATGCGATCGTATATTACGGCTTCTAACCACATACTGAATAAATGTACATCTGGGACATTTTTCACACATAGTACTCTTGATCCCAAAATAGGTAGCTAAACACCACCTGTAATATGGGTTATCAGACTGATATACATCAATAGATATTTTAATCCTTTATACTCGGAACCATTTTCAACTTTCGCTACCACCTCCACTTCACTAAAGTAACTTGCAACCATTTATTTTTTATTTTCAACTTCGTGTTGGAATAAAGAGATAAATAACGTTTTAATTAAACAATTCCACATAATAATTAATAAACTAATGATCCATAAGAAGGGACATGCTACAAATACGATGTCCTATGAGAGGGGACAGCCGAGTGCAAAGGGTTAAAATAAATACTTAAATATATATTAACATCAGACACAACAAATACGAATGTTGATGTAATAAATGTTTGTTCTGAGCGGGAATCAAACACGCGATCATTGGTGTAAGAGGAAGGGTTACTACCATTACACCAATGGGCTAGTCAATATGTACTGGTTCACTTTACGAGATGACTTTTATATATATATAATTTCAATCTCAATATTGACTCCTTCTATTGTGTAATGTCCTTAGATTTGTAATATGTATTCTTTTGTTATAGTATTTTTTCTTAAAAAAAACATGCCGTAATAGTGGAGATCTTGAAGCAAAGAGTAAACATACTACTACTAGACTAGTTTGATCTATCATCATAGACTATATATTGACTTATCATAAGATGAGATCGTTGTCAGGTACTGATTGATGTAATGTAAAAAAAATCACCCTTTTCTTAATTATTTCCAGTAAATGAAATTATGATAGTTATTGTAATAGTATTTACTATTTACACACACTGTTCATAAATAATTAGACACATTTGAAATTTTTGTATGTGTTGTTTCCTTGCGAGGAGATATGTCATCACCGATCAAAATAGATGACGATGTCATGTTCGTGGTTTTGTATCATAAATTTCGATCGGTGAAAGATCATCCGGTGTGAGCTGACGGATCACCGGACTCGTGAGCCATTTCAGATGAAGCTATAATAGTCGTCAAAATGACTAACAGCGCAAACTTCTCCGAACCCAGCAGCAGCAGTAATTCGGTCTGACCTACAGTAATAAGCTTCTTTCACATTAAATACGTGGTTTTATTGTTTTTCATTAAGAAGTTTGTATATACACAGATGATTAAGTAAATAACACGAAGTTAACGTTAAGATATGAATTTAATATGTGTGAATGTGTAGTAAAATTACTTGTGCCTTAGCGTATCATTTCTGAGTGAAGTGATAAAGCACGTTTTTGATAATGTTTTTACAGTCACCGGTTATTCGAACATAAATAGATATATTCGAACAAATGTTTTTTATCAGTTATATGCTAACGCATGATTTCGATTTCACCTTATGTTGAGTAACAACGAGGCTATAGATAGGTAAGCATGTTCGCCTAGAATACTTTTGACTCTTATATACTGTTGGAATACAGCAATGTTATGGCGGCAGATTACATTGAAGGTGGTACCTAGAGTGGCGGGTTTGAAATTCCCTACTACGATTTTGCTCCATTGTTTCTATGACCCGGAATTGTAACCCAGGACCTCCGTAACAAGGCAAGTTGTAAATCACTACGCCACGGAGGCAGTCTAAAATATATAAAATGAATTTCCTTACGCACTACTTATTCCACAACAAAATTTCTTCCAGCAAGCCTTATTATAGACGATATTCTCTTAAACACAAAAGGGTATGTAACAAATTAATTAATACACAATAAAACTAGCAAACCAATTAATTTCATAAATAAGTTTTTATTTGTAAAAACATCAACTAACATAACTTTTGTTGTTCACTATGACACTGCAAAAGGATAATGTATATAATCTTCTAACCTGTTAAGCGGGTTTGGCGACTATATCCGTTATTGCTAAACCACTTCTAGCTATGAAAAAACATATTTTACAACAGTTTCAATATTATAAACAGGATAATTAAAAGTTATTACGATAAATTAACACGACCTTACGTTTTTATAATTTATATAATTGAGATGAAAATAAAATTTGATAATTGTAAAATCAATATAAACAATTATTTACTTATTACAACAGATACTCACAATTAACTCGTCGAGGTGTAAAACCTACCGACAATGTTTAACGTACCTTCTAGCTCTCTGTTCCGTTAAATTTCATATACCGTGCCACAAAGTGGGTCACAGATGTAAATCTATACGCATAAAAGCGTCTTTTCATTGGCCAATCATGACAAAACTACTGTGCGTATCAAAAAGAATCCTACCGATCCAGTTTAATTTAGTACATTGTTTAACACTGGTTAGTTTTGGAACTCTCTAGAGCCTTTACTATTTTTCTATTTAATTTTATTATCATTCGTTCATGATTTTACTAACCAGTTCATTTAGTGCCCATCAAAGCAAGCTGGTATCATTTACTTTCCGATTTAATTCGTTTGCACATCTTTCATCGTTTATTTTATTTACAATCAGTACTGTTGATTTACCAATCACTCCGTTATAATTTGTAAATAGTTTAAAACATTTATTTTTGTAATTTTCTAGACCCTTTACCATTTTTCATTTCATTTTATTTACGTTGATTT
Organism: Pharmacophagus antenor; assembly: GCA_018245475.1. Lineage (NCBI taxonomy): Eukaryota > Metazoa > Arthropoda > Insecta > Lepidoptera > Papilionidae > Pharmacophagus > Pharmacophagus antenor. The sequence continues at coordinate 11,364 of DWQX01003602.1, forward strand.
CATGATTTTATTAAAAAAATTATTTAGTGCTCATCGAAGCGAGTTTGCACATGTATAAATCATTTAAATAAATTAATTAATATTATTTTTATTTATTAACTCATATATTATTGATAAATACAGTTGTCTGCACAATTCAATGATTAAATTGATTTTTTTTATGTTTTTCAGTGTTGTAATTCCATAGAAATAATGTAATTCAATTGAAACTCCCAACGGGTAATTGGGCGCTCCGCTATAGGCCCACCGGAATATTTAAACAAGTTATTCTTTTTTACATTTGTTTCTTTACTATTCAACACGAATATGAACTCAATCAGCTTAAAATTAAATATGAAATTTTAATAACAAGCCGTTAAAAATACAAAGTTGGATCTCTGAAATTTTCTTTCCATAACAATGGTTATGAATTAATAAACGTTGGAATTGTGTTCTCTTTGTCTGCCATTTTATATTTCTACTTCACAGATAAATATGTCAACGCAGCAAACGCACGTTTCACTTGTTTCATGACAACCGTTACAATTCTTCAATTTGAAATGTCAAAGTGTCACAGTACTATACGAGTGTACAATGTTATATTTAATATTAGATTTTCGGATATTTATACTTATGGTTGTCTTAGATAAAAAAAAATTAAGCAAAGTTGCCATAAAAATTACAAAAACATCTGATAATTCGGACATATGTAAGTATAGTTGTTTTATTATTGAACGTTGTTCCGTCAAAATTAAAAGTTTAGCCTTGAACTTAATGTTAAAAAAGTATCTGACGTAAGTAATAGAACAAATTACTGTAAACTACTTTGGCAACATTGCTACTGATCATATTAATAATCAATTTACACCCAAAAATTTAATAACTGTAAAAGTGGAATTTATTCTAATTAAAAATATTAAGCCCTGCTCTCAAAAAAATTATCACGAAAAGTTGTGTGCGGTTATGAAAAAAATAAACTCTTAAACGTAGAGCTAAAAACATCTTGTCATAAGTCAACTATTTGCTGGTCTTAAAAAATTAGAAAGAAAGTAAATGAAAACAAATCTTGCTTTATTTATTTAAAATTATTTGCTTGTTGTTGACAAGCGTTATAAATATCATTTAATAGAATTCTCCTAATAAATTCATATTACGGAAAGAAAATAAATACAAAGTACAATACAAATATGATTGGCCTGATGGAACACAATAAACATTATTCCACCTCACAAATATATTGTAATTTTGCGAGTATATTGTAAAGCATAAAACCCTACACTTTCAAGACTGTTAAATTGATCACTTCTCGCAAAATGGATTGCTTTGTTCTGAATAAAATTAATTCTCTCGGGTCGTTTGAACAACGTTTAAACAATGTAAATTGAAAATGGAAACTCTACGGATATTTAAACAATTTTTAATATCAATATCCTTTTAAAAAGGCTTGCTTCGAACTTAAAATAATGTAATTGATTTTTTTATTAGATTAACAATGGGGCGCATAGAATAACCACTTCTATACCGACTATGGTTAACATTTGTCGTCATATTATATGACGTTATTCAGTACTGAAGGTTACATTATGGTACCCAAGAAACGGGAAAAGATGTAGAAGAAGGTAAATGATGAAACGGTAAGATTACCTGCCCCTGGGCTGGAAAAGAATGGCTCGGGAAAAACAAATTTGGAAAGAACTAAAACCTGGACAATTTTAAAAAAAATTGTTTATAACTTTATTAGACAGTTTAAGTTAAAAAAAAACAGCGTAGTATAGATAAAATATATAGTTTAAATATTATTATATTATAATATACTTACTTCTACTTACTATGTTGGCGCAACTATCAAAAATGAGTGTTGACCGCCGACACTAGATCACGCTATCCCTCTCGATCTTGTGATAGCTATCGCCAGCCGCTAAGGCTTGATTTGGTTGAGGAGATCTTAAGAACGTGGTAGAATATAGATGTACTATATTATAATGTATTCATACATACAAAAAAATAATGGCTAATTTCATTTCATATATAATATTATGTAACAATGAGGCCGTAGATTATAAAGCGCGTTAGCTCAGAAAATTCTGGATCCTTTTATATGGCTACGGGAACGTAGCAATGCCGCTATGACGACAGATTGACTAGGAGTGTATACGGATGGTAGGACAAACGCAAACAAACGCGCTTAGCCACCCACCTAAGCACATTTTATAAATTTACAACTATAGCAGCACTGCTTTGTTCTGGTAAACATACATATGAGGGCCAGAATATTCTGAGCGAGCAAGCTTAAACATTATCAATTTTTTTTTAACAATAAATATATTTAGATACGCTTTTTTTATAAAACGAAATTGCTCTTTTCAAGATCAATAAAACTGTTTGGGCGTTTTATTGTTTTTTTTTTTATTATTAATGGCAAGCGTATCGGAGCTATGGTTATGCCAAATAGACCGTCGTTATCTCTTTTCCGCCATACACGGATGTCCTCTTAATGCAAACGATTAAATGTGTACGAATAATCTACATGTTATTGAGCTTATAAATAAAGTCCGTTTTGTACCCGTTCGATATTTCACTTGATGTTGATGCATACGTTCCGTTTGGTTTTCGGTTCCAAGATAACTATTCTGGGCGTACACGCCCCGACTTGACACTAAGTGTTGGCCAGAAAATGATAAAAAAATATAATTATATATCACATGTACATAAGTATTCTAGACACGTTTCATTATCTACGGTCTTGTCACTTAACACCAGGTAAAAATTAAGTCAAATTTTAACCGCTTGCCGGTATAAGAAAAAGGTATGCACATATTACGTTGCGAGCTGAAAGGCGCTGAAGGAAATCAATTTATTGATTATTTATATACAGGAAGTAGATTGCGTATGGAAAAAACACTATTTCAAATAAACTAATGAGCTTAGAATAGCTTTATTTTCATATAATAGAATTTTTTTTATTCACCAAGCGCAAAGATAATGAATATATCTGAACAATATTAATGGAATCGATAAATACATTTCCTCGAAGCAATTCTGTATAATCCATTGGAAAAGTCTTAATTGGATTAGCCAATTCTTCCACAACTCTTACTTTCTGTTGCTGCGAGTAAACAGGGAAATACAACTGACCTAAATCAGTGGAGCGTATTATGTTATTATACACAGATAATAAAATCTATTACTAACGTCATATAACTTGAAATAGATTGATATTTAATATCATTACATATGTGACTACTGGGTAACGTCGTAGACGTATAGTAAAAATTGTTGTTATTCTGATAATGAAAAAAATCTTTGGCGACGGATGATTGTTTATTTGTATTTATAATTATTCAATTCAAATTTTATAAGATATTTGATTTGAGTCTTTAAAAAAAACAATTGATATAATAATAGAGTATTTTTCTATAAACAATATCGTATTTAAGAAAATAACATTTAAGACATTAAAAGTTCGCTAACGCCGTAATCGTTGCCAGTAAACCCTAGTTGAAAGTAAACTATATAGATTGTGTCTACAAGATACAATCGTCTAGACCGGTGACAATATTATTTCCCCCTTCTAGACAAATTCAAGATGGCGTACATGGAGCCGTATGTAGCATAGGTTTATCGGTAATGGCCTAACGTATGATGACCTCAGTTTCACCTGATACTAAGTGACAATGATGTCGCTGATGGTGAATGCAGTTCGCGCAGAATACAAAGAAACTGTAGAACTACCAAATTAGTTAATTTTCACACTTTAATTAAATAATACAAATATTATCATGCTTTTTATATTTAAAATGTTAAGATATATTTTTTTTAATATAAGACAGCCTGGAATCCTTATACTAAAATACGCATTAATAAAAGCTTACATTAATGTAGTTTTGAGTGAATAGTCTATTAAGGCAGCTGCACGTTGCATCTAAAAAGTTAAATGAGGATATTTACTATAGTAATCGTAAATTAATACAAAAGTGATTAATTGAAAAACAAACATATAAGAGAAATATGAACTATTTAAAAACGTACGTACGTATATACGGTATTCTGTATTTACTATAAGATGTATTAAAATTATATTTCCCCCGTATTAAGTTTAAAATAAAATGATTAAACGTTATATTTGCAAAGATAAAGTAAAAGAGGAAAACCATGTATTGTTTCAATATAAAGTTTTGTTTCTTACCATTTCCCTGAATACATATCAATGTATTTTCCCAAACAGTTTACCAAACCTGGCTATTCAGAAATTAACAAGTTCATCTTTTATTTGTACATTAGTACATACTATAGACAGAGATGACAGAGTCACTAAAGTTTTCTTAACTTTAAAATTTTGAATTACACAATATATTATCAATAGATAATGTAATAAACGAAGCATTATTTGTACAAGAACCTAATTCTTGTTGGGTATTATAACTTTAAACTTCTTTAAACTTCTACTCATGGTACATTTTATATATATTTAACAATAAACCAAAAATTTATTTGCTAATTTCCGCTTTGTTTAATCTCAAATACTACGTCGTACGTCCTGCTGTCAAACCCGTAGCATCTGATACGCCACATGTGTATCAGTAAAACGCGTTTGAGATTATACGTTAGTCGTAGTATTTTCGATTGAAGGAAGCAAAAATTAACAAATTATTTTTTTCTTTATAGTCATAGAATATTCCGCAAGGTAATTCTTGAATCAATAAATTATATATTTAACAAACAAAAAGAGATACTTCATCAATTTACTGATATTACCGCTGCTTATTTTTTTTTATTTGCTAGAATACTTTTATAGTATAGGCAGGTCACGTAACTAATTCGGTAATGGTTTAGGCATCGTAACCAAGCTCAGCCGAAATAACACAAGATATAATCGAAAACAAGGAAATGGTTCTCAATTTCACACTGTATTTTTATGTATATATACGCAAAATACTTTTTAGCGAGTGATTTTTTTAGACCTTTTGATAATAAAAGGTCTAAAAAAAATTTATTTGAAAAGAGTATAGTTATAGACAAAGTAAGTTCTTCTGTAAATATAAAAAAAATACTTCACGGAAAAAAAATGTGTTTTGTTAACCTCGTAATTTAAACGTATTGTTAATTTTTTTAATAATAGCATTATTTTACTTTTAATCGTCAGCTACCTAAATATTTCACAATAGCTTAATTTTAAGGTTAGAATAATCGGGCTATCACATATATGACTGCCGAAATACAGCCATTATGGCGAAAAATTACCATTGAGGGTAGTAGTTAACCAGGCAGATTCAAAAAACTTTATCACTGTCCAAACTCATGTGGCCCAGGCATCGAACCTGTAACATCTGTGTTGCAAGGTAAACGTTATAACTTTCCCTAAAATAATTACACAAATTGTTTTGTAAAACCTTATTACAGTTTAGGTGGCCTAGTCACGCTATTTGCTCCTTAAGCGATGTACTAAGTAATTAAAAAAAATGCGATATAAATTAGAATACTAAATAGATTGTACAAATATAGAATCTAATACGATATTATCTTGTACGAGTATCTTCCGTATAATAATTTTCGAATATAATTTCATATATCTTAACAGTCGCCATTATAGCACTATCATAATTATCGCGACATCTGACGTGTATTTGTAAACTCATTATATTATTAATAGCATTATACACCTAGTGTTTATACAACTGGCTTGCAAGTACTGAATTTTGCAAGAACGTAAACAAAAAAAAGTATTAAATTTTTGTAATGTTTGAGTAAAAATATGCAACCATTTAATGCGGTATAAAGATCAAAGCAATGCAATTCCGCCTGGTTGGTGTAAATATCTATTTGTTGTAGACATTCCCCACAGTCGAATGAAATAGTTTATCATTTAACTTTAGTATACGTTTCGACACGTCTTAGCCTCTGTTTCTTACATCTGTATCATATATATATTAATGAATACATTATAATAATAATT